>CAKAOI010049677.1:0-93242 GCA_916701655.1 Sebastiscus albofasciatus
AAAGTGAAATCTTAAATTGACGTTGTAGTCACTACCGCATTGCATTGCGGGATATTCATGCCAACGTAGTGTCCAGCATTGCATACTGTAATATTTCACCTTAAATAGTATGCGATTCACGTACTATTGGTTTCATACTAAGGTTTCGGACATACTAAAATATCTCATATACTGTTTTAGCGTACTAAATAGCATGTCAGTGTGGAATTTCCGACGCAACCCTGCAGAATGCTATGCCTTCAGAAGGTGTTCAAAAGGATGCATGGGGGTTTCATATTATTGCATGGACTGTACAATTCATTGTGACATGGCACGGCATGATAACCACACAGTTAGGGGTCCATCCAGCCAGCCAAGAGCATGATAGAAAAAATGATGAGTGTGATTATAGTTTGCTTGGCTGGTCTATGCTTTAGCCTAGTAGTTCTATAAACAGTGCATTAATAGTCTTTGGTTGATTCTTCTGATAATCTGAAAGTATCCACACACACACACAACCAGTGACTGTCAGCTGTAAGCAGTTGATTGCAGTGAGCTTGTGCAGGATAATGACCGTGTTACAAGCAGCATCATACCTGCAGCTGTTCCTCTGAGCCACATGGCACAGCAAGGCATCTCTCACCAGTTTGCTAATTTTTGGCAAGCAGGCATGAATGATTCTCTCTCCACCCCTCATTGTCTATGCAGGTAATTATTCGTTGGTATCATGCGAGGAGCTTTTGAGGTAGCATGCGAGTCAATTAAATTGTACCATGTACAAGGTTCACGTTAAGCTGCCACATTTTAGAAGCTGGTGTGGTTTGCCACATGACATAATGTGGGATACCAGAAAGAGGCTCAGGACATGGATCTGAAAGTTAATTTGTAGTTGCAGGCAACTAACCATCTGTTACTTCAAAGAGGCCATAGAGTAGCTTCACATGATAAGTTCTAGTTAGGTTCTTTGTAACCACTATTTATGTGCTCTCGCCTGTTACAGATCTGTAAAGTTGGCACAATGGCAATTCAGGTCAAACACACACCACTGTCCTGTTGAAACAATCCTGCTTGTTGGCCCGGCCTGACGTGCACTCTCTCTTTTTCCCTCATATTTTCTCACTTTATAATGTCTCTCCATCCTTTCCCTCTGTCTGGGGCAGGGAGTTGTCAAGGCGATTGATGATATTGTTGGAGTGCTGGCTTGGCTTCATGTAGTTCTGGACCGGCACCGTCTGGCTGCCTGTTCACAACTCTCTGTCTTTCATTAAGGTGTGTGTGTGTGTGTGTGTGTGTGTGTGTCTGTGTGTCTGTGTGTGTGTGTGTCTGTGTGTGTGTGTGTGTGTGTGTGTGTGTGTGTGTGTGTGTCTGTGTGTGTGTCTGTGTGTGTGTCTGTGTGTGTGTCTGTGTCTGTGCATATGTATATGTCCAGGAACTAGGTGACAGTCATGCCCAGTTTCTACACAGGCTGATTCATTTTTACATTTCATTGAATTTATTTTCTTGATGTTGATATTGTTAGACAAAAGTTTGTACAGGTTTGTGTGCCTGCCTCACATCCTTTATAATTCATTCCCCGTTTTATATTTCTGAAATAACTGACAGTTTTGCCAAAACATCCTTCCCATTAAAAGAGCTTGTTGGCCATACCTCCTGACCATCCATCTCCTCTTGTCTCCTTGTCTCTCTATTTGTATCAGCTCTTTTTAAATGTAACTCTTGCTCCTCTCCCTGTCTCCAATTGATCTGCTTTGTTGTTATTCTTGCCAAAGCGGAAAGAAATATCCATCACCATGTTTGTCTTCCCTCTTCCTTTAAGCTCTCGTTGGCCTCCCTATTGAAGAAAAAGATTAGTATTTTCAATACAAACCACCAGAGAGACAAAGAGGTTTCCTTCATTCAGCGTACAAATAAAGGCTCATTTGTAGCGTGGGATTGAATGTGAGATGGGGACACTCATGTACTCCAGAGCATAGAGAGAGAGAGACTATGCATGGATGTGTGTGTGTGTGTGTGTGTGTGTGTGTGTGTGTGTGTGTGTGACACAAGCTGCCTGGCAGGAGTGCAGTGAAGAGGTGACAGTCTGAAGTGTCAGATCTATCACAGTCCAGACAATACACGCCACAGGCACAGAACTGAAAAGGTCAGCCTGGAAGAAATACTCATTTTGTGCAATTTAGGCACACACACTCATTCGCACAAAAGACATCTGTGCATGCTCCTGCACATTGTGGAATTACAGTTTTTTTCCACCTTCACACACACACACATGCATTAAACACTCAATGATCCACTGATTCACCAAATAGGTTTCAACCACTTGCAGCAATCATCCTCACACATTATCAGGAAGTAGTGTTGCACGGTATGCCAATACTAGAAAGGTATCGCAATATCCTGCCGTGTAAAACGGTACGATACCCCATTTTATTAGTACCGACATTTTAAAGAAAGACTGTTTTAATACGAGCTGTAGGCTATTTCCTATCAGCAAGCGGTCAGAAAATAAACTGTGGGTCCCGAAGGTTTAGCTAACACTAACCAGGAGGATGGAGTCAACAAATTAAGTTGGAAAAATCGATTAAAGCAGGTCATGAACTGCTCACCGGCTGCACATTCCCCCTCTGAGCGAGAGTGACGTTCTCTTCACAAACACCACTTCGAAACAAAACAGCGCTTTCTACAGTTACTGTGGTGTTTTCCTGATTTTAGCAGCTTTTCCCCACATCCACTTCTCACATAACTTCATCTGAATTTATTATCATTTTGTGGGGTTTTTTTTGTTTGCTGCAGTACCACTCTCCGCCTGAACTGTTACCGATGCGCCGTAGGGGGGCGCTGTTTTACAAAAAAAAGCCTTATTAATAACAATTATGTTTAAAAAGTGATATTTGGTTGCAAATATTAAGTTTGTTATCAAATAAATCATATTAAAATATAGGGGGCATTAGATTACTTTTTTCAATGAATACATTTTTAATTAATAAAATAATAATGATTTTGATTTCCATGTTCTGTCATATATTATTCCATTACTTTTCCTGATGTTTTAGGTATTTGCCGTGTTATCATTTCAGTATCGGTCCGAATTTTGGTATCGTGACAACACTATCAGGAAGTAAAGATAACTGGAATCGTTCTCTGCAGAAAAAACAGATTAACTTGACATCAGCATGACAGAACAATGACACACTGTCACACTCACAGCCAGCTCAGAGCCACTCTCACTGTACAGTCACAGGACTGAGAGTGTGTGTGTGTGTGTGTGTGTGTGTGCTTTGTGAGGCTGCATGCTCATACATTTGAACATGTGACACACACACAGCCACTCAAAGCATAAGTATCTACTTTATACGCTTTTCTCCAAAAAAAAAATGTTGTCAAGCATTACACACACACACACACACACACACACACACTGATTTTCCTTTGACATTTCCCTTTGCCCTAACTACAAAAGCAACATTTTTTTTTTTCCTTTTTGAAAGGTCTAGGCCATTTGAATAATACCAAATAATATTCTACTTCGAGGACACTTCCAGAAAAGAAAGGAACATTGATAATGTAAGTCTGCAACGCAAACATGAATTGATATGAATCATCACACCCAGACAAAAAACACAGAACTCTCTGGTTAAGCCCAGGAAAGTCAAGGTCACTAATTGGTGTGAGGATAATTGAGAAAGATCTTTTTTAAAACTTTTTTTCTTTAATGTGACCTAAAAGTGTGGTGTGTGTGTGTTTTTACTCGAGGTTAAATCAAAATATCCACTTCTGCACCAACAATGCTTTTTATTCTCAGCTTCATTACTCACATTCACTGAGTCACTACCCGTTGCAAAGCAAACCGAGCTATGGTTTTAAAGCTAGTCTACACGCTACATTTGACTTGACCTTCCACTGTATCAGAGATATCAGAGAACAAATAGTCCGGTCTTGCACTTGTATTGAGGTGAAGGGAAACTAACACCATTGGCTAAGCTACAAGACCAGCCTACCTCAGTGAAATAGGAGCACAAGTATGCTTATGTATATCAGCTTCATCTGTTCTTTGAGTGAACAATACCTACTCAGATGCGAGGTTGTGGGTCGGAGGTGTTGGTTTGGGAAATGGGCGAAGTGAACGTTTTATGATTGATTTGTTTTCCCACATGTGCAGTGACTCATATGTTTCCTTGGCTAAAGTATAACCTTCCCACATAGTTTTTAAAGGTCTCTGCTTTTAGCTGAATTTAATAAAGTTTCCATCTGTTTTGTAGAAGAGTGGCCTAGCGGTTAGTCACCATCCTTTAACTCGAGCCCAGTGTCAGCACTCTTCCAGCCTAGTTAGGAGTCCTTAAGCGAAAATACTGCATCCCTACCGCAGTGGGGCTACTGTTGTGTAGCTGACCCTGTCCCCTTTCAGAGAGGATCAGCATCAGCGAATTGTCACATTCTTAAGCTTTCCGTGCTGCTTGACATTAAACTTTTCTGTGTGGATTGTATTGTCTCACTGTTGTCTCGTCTCTGTGTCTCTGTGTCTCCGTTCAGATCGAGCAGGCAGCATCAGCACCTTGGACTCTCTGGACTTTGCCCGTTACTCCGATGACGGCAACCGAGAGTCGGACGAGCGGGTGGCAGGTAAGATGAACCGTACTGCCAGGTGCTCAAAGCGAGAGACAGACCCGGCTTACCACAGAGGAAAAAAAAAAAAAAAAAAAAAAAAAAATGAATGGGAGGGTGGCGGCATAGAAACAGAGAGAACAACACCTGACAGCTGCATCAAAGACGGTCCAATAGTGATGTCAGTGTGATCCAAGCCACCACGAAATTGAAATATGTATGAATTCTGATGTTGTCACAATGGCACAGCTGTATAACAGCTGCTTTTGTAGTGATAAAAAAATAATAAGCATATTTTTTTTTAACACATTTGATGTCAGAACCCACACGAAACTAATAGTGTTGTTGTGTTTTCACACTATCATTCTGTTTTGTTGAGTTTTTAAACTAGCCAGGTCAGAACCAAGTTAATCAACAGACTATGTATTTCAAAAATATTGGATTAGGGCTGCACGATTATGGCCAAAATAATAATCACAATTATTTTTTATCAATATTGAGATCACGATTAATCATTGATTTTAGGTACAAAATATTTTTATTGCACTTTCACAATAGCACTGATTTCATTTCCATGTTGTGCTACATTCCTGCTAATGTAGCCTACACATTTTTGCATCAAAATAAATAAATAAACCAAATGTTCCCAGGTTGCCACTGTATAGGGTGCGCGCGCAGCAGCATGACAGCTCCCCAAAAGTGAAGCCAAATCATCTGGATCGCTCCCTGGTGACTGGCTGTTAGTTCAGGAAGCACTTGATTAGATATGAAGCAGTTTTCTATCAGCGGAGCATGAGCATTTCAAACGTCAATATCGGAGTCAATCACAACCAAGATCGTGATCAAGATTAAATATTCGATTAATTGTGCAGCCTTACATTGGATCAACATTTTATTCTTCCAACATGCAGTATGTTTCTTTCTTTAACTTTTAACTAGAGGTGTTCGCGCCTCCTCCCATCAACTCTCACACTGTTGAGTCAGTCTGTGGTATTTTTGGTACAGGACCTGTCTCAGCATTGTTTCAAATCACACCCCCTTCCCCCTGTGGCTCTGTCGTGACACACCATCACATAGTTTTCACCAAATACATTAACAGTTAAGGCTGACGCCGATCGCAGAACGCTGGTTTTAAGAGCAGCTGCTCAGTTACAAGCAGCTTGTTGGTTTTCAGATATTGTGAGTATTTATAACACTGTTGACAAAAGGAAAGCAAACAGACGCATCAGCCTTTTACTTTAAACATTAATGCAGAAGGGACAGGGACTTTATCCTGTTATGTTAACTTAATCTGCCTCGTGTTTTCATCTTTCTATTTTATAATCGCCAACATGAAAACATAACTTTTTAGCCCCCATAGTACAGTGGTTAACGTTATCCATTACCAGCTTTCTGTAGTCATCCACCCATTTGGTCGGTAAGTGTTAGTCAAGGAGTCCTAAAAAAGCCCCAATCCATAACGGCAGTATGGAATTGTGAACAAACTTTGGCATATTCTATGCTTTTATGTTTTCTTTCTGTACTGTACATCACTGCGAAGCATGAAAATTAGCGTCTTTCTGTATTATAATAGGATTGTTTACATGTCTATTAATTATAAATGTCAGGGAGCTAGCTTGCTTTATGGTTTGGGGCTTTTATCAGTTTATGAAAACATACTGTACATTAATGTATAGCCAGGGCACAGTAAAAACCATGCAGCAGAGATGTTGGTTCCATTCTCCCAACTACAAATTGTGCATCTTTTAGAGGAAAAAAAAAAAAAAAAAGACTATTATTCACCAAATTGGCACCTCCCCCCTCCTCTGTTCCCTCTTCACCCACCCCCCCACTCTCATCCCCACGACCTGTTCTTCTTGCCAAGATGCCTGCCCCCAGCTGTCTGACTCTGGGTTTTCTGGCTTTCTCCTGACGTTGATCAAACCCCAGTGAACAATACTGGACAAGTCACTCCATCCAGACTAGCTTTTTGCTTTTTTGTTTTTTTTTTGTTTTACCTTCTCCCCGTTATTCAGTTCTTGGTTTTCCATTTTGTTGCGCTTGCATCCTGTGCACTCTTGATCTGCTCGACAGGGTAGGGATGATTGAGAGTCAGCGTGGGTGGATTTGGTCAGAAAAGTCCAATTAATGTGTTATTTTTTTGCAGGGATTTAGTATTCTTAAATTTGTGTAAACAGGAAATTACTGTTATTATACTAAAGATTGATGAATTGAACATTTGACCTGCCTTTTGCACTTTCCATGCTAGTAAGTTAAAACCTTCTACTATACCTGTTGAACCACATTCCTAGATATTAGATGACAGATTTTGGGGGACATCAACAGGATCCCATATCAGATGGCAGATTTTCAGTGCACAGCTATGCAACATAGTTCTCCTGCTCCATCGCTTCTTACTTTTTGCGTGTGTTTTTTTTTTTTTTTTTTTTTTTTTTTAAAAATCTAACGTGTCTAAGAATCCTGTGTGTTTCTTTTTTCTTTATTCAGTGTTAGTTTCAAAATTTCAATGTACAAATCAACAATTTTATCCAAATGTCTGCTGCTTCTGATAAGTATAAGACGTCAGAAACGACTTGGATTGTGTTGTTCATACATGTATGATGGCCTAGAAGAAGTAAAAACCTGCCTGAGCAGTGGCTGTCCTTTTTGAGTGGCTTGAAACCAAATGATTTAATTACTTGGCAGTAAGGTATTTGCCTGGAAAAAATCCTTTGTCAGACAGCTCCTAGATTATCAGGGCTACATTTCAGTAGCTTGAATAGATTTGCTCACCTCAGCTACGATTGAAGTAACTTTGGACTCCCATTTTTTTTTTTTAAGTAAAAGTTAATGGGAGGAAAACGAGGGCAGGAAACCCTACCATTGAGATGTGTCTCAATGCATTACACACACTTGTCATCCAGCCGGCTTTACCATGATCCTCTGCTGCATGCGTTCCTTAGACCCATGATTTGCATGTATCCCTTTTTGTTGTTTTGTTTTTATGACTCTTACAATCTTTCGTGTGTGGTTGTTTTGTTTTTCATGCCCATCTTTGTTTTATTTGTTTGTTCCCTGTCTTTGGTTGGATGCATTTCCTGTGTGTGTGTGTTGTCACTTCCTGTCCAGTGCTGGAGTTTGAGCTACGGAAAGCAAAGGAGACCATTCAGGCTCTGCGCGCCAACTTGACTCAGGCAGCAGGTGTGGCGTACTTTTAACTTCTTCTCCACCTGAAACCCTCTTTTGTTACAGCTTTCTCTCTCTCTTTTTTTTTTTTTTTTTTCTAAGAGCATTTCCTCTAGATGAATAACTCTCAGCATCCTTTCAAACTCATCTAAAATCTTCTCAATTTCTCAGAGAGCGAAGTGCCCTCTCAGGAGAGAAAAAACTTCAAGTCGAGTCCTGAAATTCAGGTGGGAAATTTAAGTGTTGAGAATGAAACGATTTGTGACTTTCCTTTTCCGTTTTTTTTTTCAAATGAATATACAGAATAAATGTGTTCCTTTTTAAAAACCCCTGTGATGCTATTACTGCGAGACCTTGAGTAAATCATTTCACAGCTTCTCTTTCCTCTCTTTGCCTCAGGAGCCCATACGCCCACTGGAGAAAAGAGCCTTAAACTTCCTTGTGAATGAATATTTATTAAAAAACGAATACAAACTCTCATCCATCACCTTCTCTGATGAAAATGATGATCAGGTAAAAGACTCTTCTGGCTGTTGTGTATGTTTGAAAGTTCACCATATCATTTATTTCTGCCTACTTCTGAAAAGTCTTTTTATTCCTAAGGCTAAAAATAGGAGACTTGCAAGCATGATGACACTGATCTGAGAGCCGTGGTAGGGTCATGTGACCATAAATAAATTCAACAACTCGGATCAGCTGTCCTGTCCTTGTTCTGAGCCTGCATGGTGTCCTGCTTTATCTATGCAGGGGACACGCCCACTTCTGCCACAAGTGAGTTTTGTTTAATTATTTGCTTTTTATTTCGTTCCAGGACTTCGAGTTGTGGGATGACGTTGGCCTCAACATCCCCAAACCCCCCGACCTGTTACAGCTCTACAGGAACTGCGGTACCCCGCTCCCTTCTCCTCGGGACACGGTCGAAGTGTCGGTAGGGGTGGATTTTGGCGATTTTCCGGGAAACTGCATCGCCCCAGAGCCCCCAAAGAAGCCTGACCTCTCACATCAGGTTTGTGTGTCGGTGTGTATGTACATGTATGGTTTGTAATTCATGGATGTACAGTCAGTGCTTCTTCTTGAGTTTGTACCTTCCAGCCATCAATGTTGGATTGTTGTCAGTCGGGTATTTTGCCTTTGGCTGCATCAAAAGCTTTGTGATCAGAAAATTGTACTTATTCCAAAGTAAAGATGGTTACTCTCACTCTTACTCTTTAACTCCATTTATTTGCATGATTTAAAGTTGTATGCTGGACAGCTGTCTTTGAGAGACAACGCCAGTTTCCCCTGAAGGTCAATTACTTTGACTCATCACAGTTAATTATTGGAGCCAGTCTACAGAGCTTGAATGATGATGATGATGATGATGATGATGATGATAATGATGATGATGATGATGGAAAAACCTAATTGCCCCCTCTACATTGACATTGTTTCAGTAAAAGGCTGTGGAACTAAATGAAAAGTGTTTGCTTCTTTCAATAAAGTGTGAGAAACTGATGAAGAAGTTTTGACTTCTGGGAGTTCCCACTCTTAAGCTGAGCTAATAAAGTGTCTGTATGATCTTTTTTTGTCCCTTTTTATTATAGCAACAGACAGAAGTCGTCCAAGAGTTGGAATACCAGATAAGCCTCCTCAACAATGAGAAGCAGAGCCTCGCCGAGCAGATCAAGAAGCTGCAGAGGTGTGTGTGCCTGAGTGCATGTTTGTTTTAATATACGAGTGAATCTGACAGTATGTGAGACAGCCAATGTTTTTGATATCCGTCAATCAAGCGTCTCACAGAACATACACTTCCATTTCATTAAATGTATCAATTCTATTTTTGTTTAGTGAAGCGTAGACAGCTGTTTAAATCACACATATATCCTGCTGTATATGTTGTTTTGAACTTATTAACCGTATCTGTATTGATTAATCAAGGCTTCCCAGTCTGTCTGTGAGCACGCCTGTTTCACTACAAAGTCACTCGCTACGGTGGGCGGCGGAATAAAATCAATTAATGAACACATAGGTCTACAAACACTATTGATTTCTTCTCATGGAGCCGACATGAAAACTATTTTGGTTCAGTAAACATCTGCTGTCAGTCAGCGTGGTCAAGGCAGGTTAGTGAGCTGCTACTGACGGACGGCCAGAGGTGTTTACGGAAGGCGGAGTCAATGTGAATTTGATGACAGAACGGTCACGCGCCACTCACCTCTCTCTCTTATATCTCACTTCCAGTGGGGATTCCTAGTAAGACGCTGCCTATAGTTTTGGCTATATGTCCTATTAATCATATGACCACTGTTAGAATGCTGTGATGCTCACACACATCTATTTCTATGCCATTACAAAAAGAGCATTTACCACTAAGGGGGGGAATTAGAAGCATGAAAATCTGGAAATGTTTTCAGCACTTCAGTCCAACCATAACTGTGACCAAAACAGGCCATGAGGTAAAACCAGTATGGAAATGTCCCCCAAGCACAAAATTACAGAGGAAACCCTCCTCTGAGAACCTATTTTCCTTCCATGTGGAATTATTAAGATTCAGACAAATCGTCTTTTACCACAATCCCAAATTGTCGAGGCATTTAACAGAACTGTTCTACCGCTACTTTTTGGATGGAAGATTTTGGTCTCGTTGACTCACTTCTTCACTAAGAAGTATTATGTGGTGTTTTCTGACTGTGTCCTTTCATGTCTCCTGTCCCCTACCTTACAGCGAGATTCAGACACTGAAGAGGACTGTGTCCTCCCCACCTCCGGCCACTCTGGACCTGGGCTCCCAGAATATGCCTAACCCCTCTTCCTCCACCATCACCGCCACCACCACTTCCTCTGCTGACCCTCTCTCCGTGGTATGGGGTCAATTTGAATGTTTAATGCGCAGACTTAATAGTACCAGTGTCCTGCAATAAAACAAAGTAATAGAACGTGAACCTTTCTTGATGTAGTTTGGCAGAGACCCAGACGTTTCACCCATTCATTCTAATGTAATCTCGTTTTACCCTCAGCCTCCTACAGATAACGGCCAGTATCTGGACATCCGGGGGGTTTCAGAGCCTGAAACTATCCCGGACCCCCCCGCTACTCAGAACATTTCACAGCCTCACCCACAGTCCCACAACAAGCTTAAGAGTCGGCCTCCTGTCCAGTTTGATCAGCCTAACAGGTGAACATTCTGTATATTCCTCCTGTAGAGAATAATGATAAATTAGAGATTTGCTGTGAGGTACTTGAATGTAGACTACAGAAAATGACATTCAGTATGCTCTGAACAGCCTGTAACAGCCCATGTCAGTGTAGTTACTAAATATAACCACTAGATGGAGGTAGTTATCAGACAATGCAGCCACAATGGAGAATGCAACAGCACTTATTTGCCAGTATCTGTACTTACTTAATGTCCTCAGAGCACAGAGCAGTCCTGGTGGGAATTGAACTTTTGACTTTTGCTCATGTATAAACATATCTTACCACTGTCCCACCCATGCTGTAGTATATTTAGTGCAGTGGCATCTAGGGAATCATCCAGTCAATGGAGTACTGTGTTTCCTGTCAACCCTGTCTACTACAAAATGACGTTCCCATAAAACTAAACTTCATTCCCAATTGTGTTTCGAGGGAAACGTATTTTTACGATCACACTTTTAAATAGTTTTAGACATGTTGTTGACGTTGTAAGTTGAAGCAAAATGCAACAACTATTTGGTGAGATTTAGTAAAAAGACATATGATTGAAATAAGTGCTCCCTATTACAAACATAATCCGCGACAAAAATACGTTTTCCTCGAAACGTAATTCACAATACAGTTTTGTTGTATGGGAATGTAATTTTTAGGACACCTGGCTGTTCCTATATATTCTCATATATTTATACTTTTCTCAGATTCATGTATAGTTCCCAAAAAATAGTGGCAAAATACAGATACCATCATTTGCTATTGAACAGGTCCCAGTGCTGCTGTATTATCTTGTAGCCAAACTCCATCTAGCAATAGATTTATTTTTTTTTATTCCACTGAAATACACAGCAGTGACACGGGAGAGAGTGGCGGTACTGTGCTCTCTGGCAGGAAGGCCCATCATTCAGTGGTCAGAGGAGTCTAGATTAAGTGGTACGGACTGTAGTGACTGTTTTTCGTCTCTTGTCGTTTGTGGTGTCGCAGGAAGTTGTCCCCGGCCTTCCTGCAAGCCCTGCTGTCCTTCTGCAGAATGTGCTCCGACAGCCGCCTGGGAGTAGAGGTCAGCACGCTTTCATGCAGACTTATAAACGGTACATTTATGATAACGTACAGTACAGTCCATAATGTCCCCGTCCTCTTTTCCAGGTGTCTCGTATAGCAGACAGCGAAGAGAGTGTGATGCTAATGCTTGGCCGCTGCCTCCCTCACATCGTCCCTAATGTCCTTCTGGCTAAACGAGAGGTAACCCCCACTTCTGATGCTCCTCCTGCTCCTTTTCTCCTCCTCCTCCTCTTCCTCCTCCTCCTCCCTGTAGCCCTCTTCATTATTGTCATCATCACAGGCTCCTGCTCGTAGGATCCAATAGATACACACTCAGCAGCAGGGCTAAGCAAGGTGGAAATTGAATGGTCATCTCCAGCTTGCAAATTCCCATCCAAACTCTGTCTTTCGTAACCAATTCTTAACCTTTTCCTGAAGGAGATCCACAGGATGGAAGTGATTTTTCTGTTGGGGTATTCACCCATTTCACAATCTGTTTGCTTTGAAAGAACACCAACCTCTTCTTGGTTAGTGCCACAAGGCATTCCCAAAAATCCAACATGTCAGTGTAGTGTTACACAACGTATAAAGGCTTCCAGTGTTCTTGGCAGTGGTCTATTTAGTGTTTGTACTAACTGTAATGTACTAATCCTGCACTTAAGCACCTTTCTGCTTGTTACCTCCAGATCTGACTGTGTCTTCTGCCAGCGAGCTGCATGAATAAAAGAGCTCATTTAGACATTTGCAGTGCCAAAAGTTTCGTAACCTTCAAAAATACCCAGCTGACTTGTGTCTATCTATTTATTGGGAATTTCACCTTCTTTTTATGATGGCATTTGTTTTTTCACCGAGTGTCGTCATCATCGTTTTTCTCCTCTGCTGTTTTTTGTCCCCCACCACCACCACCACTCACATTTACTGTCCTTTCGCTGGTTTTATTTTTTACTCTTCTCTTTTTTCGTCTCACTCATTCTCTCACTCTCATGCATGCCTCTCTTCTAGAGAATGGTTGCACATCTTTGCCAGGTGAGTCTGTCACGCACTCATCCGCATGGTTCTCATATGACCTAAAAATACATAACTAACGCCCTGCTCCTGTCGGCTACAACTGCTGCCACATTAGGATCGGACTTGCCATAATTATTCACTCTTTTTAATTAGCACTTTGGCGCTGAAATTTCTGAAAAGTGCTAATGACTGTCATTATTGCATTTCCATAAATGGAAATTAAAAATTGATCTACAGCCAAAATATGAGCTAATACGTAAAGGTGGCTTCAGGTATGCAGTTTTAGCCTTACAGTAGGTGGGTCATGTACTGTTAAACCCAGTGTATCTTTATCTTCTTCTGATTGGTTCCCTGTCTGATTTATTTGCTGTGGCTTTTGAGATTCTGCTGTGATTTTAATTAATCTGATAACATTTTCTAGCAAGCTATTTAAAAAGTGGCTTTATGCTATATTATGGCTAAATAAAACCAAAGAAAAGTGTTTTGTTTTTTGGAAGTGTGCAGTGATTCCAGGTAGCTAACTGTAAACCAGCTTTTTTCCTAATAACAAAGGGCAAAGGGAGGGAGATTTTAAAATAGATTAGACATTAACAAGCTTTTTGCTACAATGCAGACACCTGCACAGGTGTTCTGGCTACACATAACTGCTTGCATGCAATTTGTGTCTGTGTGTGTGTCCGTGCGTATACAAATCCTACGCGCTTGCATTTTTTGCACACAGGGTGTTGAAACTCGATTAGACGCAAAATGTGAGTGTTTGAAAGAGGTAAGTCTGGTTGGAGTAGTTCTCGGTCGGGACTGCTTTGCATATCACAATGGTTATGTTGTTTTAGTCAACCTCTGACAGTTATGGGGAACTTAATCTTTGCAAAATCAAGATAGAGAGGGGGGAGAGAGGATGACGATGATTAGAACGTTTAAGCCTCTGGGTCTGAGTGGTGTGGACTTTGTACTCTATCCGTTAGATTCACCGACCATGACATTGCGTACACACACAGCTGCTCACACTTCCATCTTGCAACTTGAAGCTTTCTAAGCCCGGAGAGGAGACACGCCTTTAGGTGTCTGAATGTGACACCCACTTAAGAACAAACGGTGGAACGATGCATTGTAACTCTGCCTGCCACCTGGCTGTAATATCAGACACTGTAAATCATTAAACAAGATGTTTTTCCTCTAAATACTGTGCTTGTACTGTGGCATAATGCAATGTGCTTGTATTGTCCTTTTCTTTGGGCTTGATTTATGGTCAATTGCTACAGCACTATTTTCTTAATCCTATTTAATATACAATTAAAGGGTGTGTCCAGGCTTTACAAGAAGTGGTATCACCATGAAGAGAGTAAATGTATGCTTTAACGATTGACTTCCTTTTTCTACTGGCCAGATTAACTGTGATCTTTAACGAACTACTAGCAAGATAAAGAGAAAGAAGAAGTTTTATCAGGGCTGTTCTGAGAAATAAGATTAGGAGTTAAGTGACAACTCAAATTACAGGAAGTGTTTTTTACATTCTGAAGCTCTGTGGTTTGTCTGATACTACAGTAGGAAGTCAGTGTGGATTGAAAATAAAAGGATTGAAAAAAATAGGCACCTGGAGGAGAGACGCCTGTTCAGCAAGTCACAATTAAAATAAAACAAAATCATAATACACAGAATATTGTAAGGCATAGTGATACTGCATTGTATGGACATTTACTTGTGCTACAAAAGAGAGTCATCACTGTTTCTATTTTTTATTGATTATGGTAATAATGTGGACTTCCTTTAGTATTTAAATATTGAAATATTGAATCGCATGATTGTCCATAATTAATCGTGATTATATTCACACATTTTTTATCTTTTCAAAATGTACCTTAAAGGGAGATTTGTCAAGTATTTAATACTCTTATCAACATGGGAGTGGGTAAATATGCTTGCTTTATGCAAATATATGAATATATTTATTATTGGAAATCAGTTAACAACACAAAACAATGACAAATATTGGTCAGAAACTCTCACAGGTACTGTATTTAGCATAAAAAAATATGCTGAAATCATAACATGATAAAGCCAATACCCATACAACCCATTTGCATTCACATATCTTGAGGTCAGACGTCAAGGGACAACTTTGAAAATGGCCATGACAGTTTTTCCTCGCCAAAATTTAGTATACGTTATTTAACCTTATTTGCAACAAGCTAGTATAACATAGTTGGAACCAATGGATTCCTTAGTTTTTCTAGTTTCATATGATGCCAGTATCTTCACTACTAGCCTTAAAACTGAGCCCGCTACGACCTCCGAAAGATCAATTGCGTTAATGCATTAAAGAAATTAGTGGCGTTAAAACTAATTTGAATTACCACATTATTATCTCGTTAACTTTGATAGCCCTAAGGTTAATACCAGAACTTATACGCACTTCATTTGATTATTTAAATGTGAGAACCGACAGAAAACTGTTACAAAGACATTACATTTTATAATAAAGATTTGATAGGAGTTGTTAAGGTAGGATGGTGAATGTGGAAATCAACGTTTTGCCTCCTCGGGAGCTGTATGGAATGTGCAGTCGCTCTGCTCTTTGAAGTAAAGCCTCCGGGTCCTGGCGTCGTGCTGTCCACTCTACCTGCCCACAATGTTTATCCAGGAACTGGTCAGATGTTTAACCTCCTGAAGGAGTCTTCACATCAGAAGCACAGGAGTTCACACAGAAATAGAACGGGGTCGGCATGGTTTCTGGCATTTCAGATGTGTGCTGAATTCCTTTTATTTGTTTTATCAGGCCGGTGCTGTTAAGTCTCCCAAAAATGTCTCTTGTGAGGATGCATGGTATTTTTAGAGGCCAGGGCAGAATATTATCGAAAGTGACAGTTGAATTCCCCCGAATGCAGTTCATTTGCTGCTTTTTGACGCTTGAACTGATTTCACCCGTATTGAAGTCGTCATTTAAAACCACTTAAAATGACCCTCTTAAACTTCAATGTCATATTTTTACTTTTTAAAAGATAGCCAACATGGCATTGACTTCATAGGGCTGGTCCAGCGTTGAGCAAAGTGACTCATCGCAGCCTATCTTTACCCAAGTGTCTCTGTCGGGTCCATCTCTCCGTCCAGCGTTGGGGTTTTGCTCGTTCTTCCAGCGCTTGGCAAGAAACTATGATATCTTTCTGGGAAAAAAAAAACAGAGTTTGTTTGAAAAAAAAAACATATTTTTAACTCTGTATGCACTCTCTAATTTGGGTGTGTGTGGTGGGGATTTAGGGCTGACCACAATTTGGCCGTGGAGGCCCTGTATCAAGGGCGGCTGAGCTCTCACTCCCCTCTGGCTTGAAGGTCCATAAACTCTATCTGAACTCTGGGATAGAGCTGTGTTAAAGTGGAGGAACTAGTGCAATAGGTGTGTGTGCGTGCGTGTGTCTGTCTAAATGCAGCCGTGTCTGGGTGTGTGCATGCACTATTTAAGTTTCCGCAGTACGTGGCTCTTAATTGTACGTGCGTGACTCCAAAGCCAAATGAGTCAAGGTATAACACCAACGAGGTATTGAAGGTAAGCATGTTTTCACTGGTGTTGACGGACTCCTATTGGTTTCAAAAGGTGACCCCCGTGTGTTTTCTTTCTTTCTCCCTGTGACTTTCCCATTTTCTCTCCTCTTTTTTATAAACACATTTAATTCTCCCCGTCCTCCATAGACTTCCAGGCCTGCTTGACTGCTACCGATAATCCTTACCCTGTGTGTTTTCAACCTCGCTCGCCCTTTTGCAAAGTAATCTAAACTGATATCTCTTGTTTCTTTCTCTCATCGTTTCTCCTTTTAGGAGTTGATCCCACTCATCTTATGTACCGCCTGCCTTCACCCAGAGCCTAAAGAGAGAGACCAGCTCCTCCACATCCTCTTTAACCTCATCAAGAGACCAGATGATGAGCAGAGGTATGTCGATCAAACTGGTTGGATACCATTGTTTAACCCCAAGATATGGAGACAAATATGACTTTATGCAGCAGTGTATGTTCTCATATGTTTCTGTGTGTTTCCAAAGACAAATGATCTTGACGGGGTGTGTTGCGTTTGCGAGGCACGTGGGTCCCACGCGTGTCGAGGCTGAACTACTTCCTCAGTGCTGGGAACAGGTACAGTACACACACACATATGCAGGTGGCCTTTTGTTATTGAATGTGCTGTCACTGGTTTTTTGCAACGGTAATACAAAGAGGGTTTCACCTACATACTTGCTCAACCTTTTTAGTTCACTTTTTTTATGAGTCATTTCTGTGGCACCTAATTTCCACTTTATGCTGGATGTTTCTCTGTTCTATTTCAGTACAAAAACAAGAGCATTAATATTAACCGCAACTATTTTTGTTGTTTCCACTTTGACATAAAAGGAAATGACTTTGCGTTTTTGCAAGAAATGCTCAAAGCTCGAATGCAAAAACATATTTGTGCGATATATTAGAAGCAAATCTTAGTTGTGTCTTGTATTTAAGTGAGCGCTCAATGTTGTTGTGATTGCATATTCTTACTCAGAAAAATCACTATCATTATTTCCATGATGTCCCTGACATATTTACGATAGCAGTCTTGTTTTCATTGCCACCTGTGTCACCTCATTTTCAACACATTTACTGGAACAACAGCTGCCAGAAGGCTGAGAATCTGCCCAGAAAAGACCAATAGCGGTTTCCACAGGGTCAGCGTGTTGATGATACTCAAGTTGTTTCCATTCCACGGTGGCTGCCCTCCAGTCTACCTCTCTCCTCCTTTCAACTTCTGTTTCTGTAATTCTTTTAAAACTGTTTTCCTCTAAATCTCTCTCTCTCTCTTCCTCTGCAGATTAACCACAAATATCCAGAGAGGAGATTGTTAGTGGCAGAGTCCTGTGGAGCCTTAGCACCATACCTGCCTGTAAGAAAATTAAAAAGAGGATTTTACATGACTATAGATGATTAAAATATAAATGAATCCTCTGTCCCTGACCGACTTGCTTTATGTGTCTGCAGAAGGAGATCCGTAGCTCCTTGGTGTTGTCCATGTTGCAGCAGATGCTCGCTGAAGATAAGGCTGACATGGTCAGAGAGGCTGTGGTCAAGAGTCTGGGTATCATCATGGGTTACATAGATGATGCTGACAAGTACTCCCAGGTATGTGTGTTATGAGAGGAAAGCGTACAGAACTTAACATAAAAAGTGTTCTACTTTCTTTTTTTTCTCATAAAACAGTGTTTTAGGCAAATCTTCATGCTCATCAATGTGTGTGTGTCATCCAGGGTTTTGAGCTGATGCTGCTGTCACTTGGGGACCCGTCAGAGCGGGTGGTCAGTGCAGTCCACCAGGTCTTCATTCCTGCCTTCGCTGCCTGGACCACAGAGCTGGGCAGCCTGCAAACTGCACTCATTCCTTCTCTGCTGGCACGTATAGAGAAACTACTTATGGTAAGCTGAGCCTAAAACCTGAGAGCCTTTCTCACACCATCCTGATCGTAAAAATCGAGTTTGTTGAGCCAAAGACGTCCAAATGAGGTATACAACACAGTATGTTCAAGACGCGTAATGTGCACATTACAATACAGGTATGTGCATTTTAAATATGCCTACCCTATAAAGAACTAGATGGACACACCATATGAATAACCTCTTGTCCGCCTTGATCCTTCTCATTACTGCATATGAGCAAAATCTACAAAAGCATTTAAGTTGTGTTGATGGCTACAGATCTCGAGACCACACAAAATCAATAAATTGCACTTCCTCACTTTTGCAGTCTTTGTTTCTCTTTTCCCTTCTACGTCTCTCCCTCTCTTTCTGTAGCAAGGAGAACACGGTCTGGATGAACACAAGCTACACGTGTTCCTGTCGGCCCTGCAGTCGCTCATCCCTCCTCTGTTTGCAGTGGTGCTGCAGAACGCACCCTTCACCAGCAGAGCCATACTCAACGGAGACATACCTGCAATAGAGGGTAGGACATAGAAGTAACAAGCAGAAGGAGTAATTCTTAATGCAGTACAATTTCCTGAGTTTCTATTCCTGTTCCTGTGTCTTTGGTTCCTGCAGTGACCCGGTTCCCCAGGCCAGCCTCTCCCCTCCAGGACGTGGCGACCATCATCGGCAGCAGAGAGATGCTGAGTGCTCTGCTGCTGCTCTACGACTACCAGCTGGAGCATGAAGGAACCACTGGCTGGGACAGCCTCCTATGGGTGGTCAACCAACTGTGAGAAATGCACACATACACCCACACACACACACACATGTAAAGTCAGCTTTGTAAATGGTGTCACAAAAGCATACACAAACAGTCACATACACTGATTTTTCCATCCGTCTGCTCCGTCTTCAGCCTTCCGCAGCTCATAGAGATCGTCGGTCGCATCAATGTGACGTCGTCGACCTGCGTACACGAGTTCTCTCGCTTCTTCTGGAGGCTCTGTCGCACCTTCGGCAAGATTTTCACCAACACTAAGGTACAACCGTGTGTGTAAAACTGTGCTGCCACAACACTTTGGTTTTAACAACTGTTTTTTGGGGGTTACTGAATACCTTAATCCATTTGCTACTGCACTATATATTTATTTCAGACATTTTGAGTGTGTAAATTCTAAGTTTGAGATGTATGTGCACTAGTTTGTGCCTTGCAAAAAATTAAGTGTCCTAGCATTCACACAAGTTTTTGCGAAAAATCTCACTAAGCAATACTTCACTCTTGCTACCGATGTGTACAGTGCACTTGTGCAACATCAGACCTGTCAGTGATGATGCAAAATGCTCTTTATTTGTATTTTTTTTTTAAATATTTGTTGTTGTGTGAACTGTACCACTGTAAAATAGTACTTTACAATAAATGTCAATGCTATTTATAAATGTAATGATGACATCTTGTTTATCCTCATGCCCTTTTTCCAGGTTAAACCACAGTTCCAAGAGATCCTCCGACTATCTGAGGAGAATGTCGGTGAGTGCAGATTAAACCTACACATAAACACAGATGTGCATTTGTTGTAAGATTTTCTCAGCCCTCTCAAGAGAATGCTGGTAGGTGGAGTTCAGGCGCCGACACTGTTGATGTAAACAAGCTATTTGGAGTCCGGTATGGGTGTTCCCCTCTTCTTCTTTTTTTTTTTTTTTTATTCCGGACATGTTTCTGTAGTTATAAGAGGTGCTTGGTCTCAGTTGGCTGCCAAGTGATTTAGCTTTTGGTATTGTGGCCATTTATGAAATGTGTTTTTGCACTGGGTCCCAGTCTGTGTTTAGGTCATTGTGACCTTACATGGCAATTGTCCTTTTCAATAGATTTTTGTAGAAACCACAGCGATGTAATGCAACGCTGTAAACACATTGTGACACACAGTCAGTGTTGGCAAATGCCTTAGCACGATATAGTAGACTGCACCTCATCAGTCCTGTCATATTTAAATGTACGGGCATATTTTTGTAATTTCCCTGATTAACTGGGCAAAAACGGATGATGGTTACTCACACGATATGTCCAGCACAGCTGTAATAGTGTTTAATAGCAGACGAATAGAGTGTCAAATCTTGTCCCACAGTTGTGCATACAGTGTTCTATTTTGTTCTTGTTTTTATTTCTCTGTCAGATACGTCAGCAGGGAACGATATTCTCACCAAAGCTACAGTTCCTATCTACGCCACTGGAGTGCTGACTTGTTATAACCAGGTAAATTAATAGAAGACCACAGCCAAATAGTAGCTGACTGGAAAACACCTAAAGAGAGCTCTTTAAGCTGATTTATTGTAAGAGTTATACCTAGATACCAAGATAAATCAGTGTACAGTCAATAAGTCAGTGTTTTCCTCTGTATAGTTAGTTGACTAGTTTATTTATTTATTTATTTACTCTTTATTTGTTGAATTATTATCCCTTATAGTAGTTCTCAAAAAAGTATCAAAGTTCCAAACAGCTTTATAATAAAAAATAATAATAATATGTATGTAATAATGTATATAGTTCGTGTATGTATGTACGTACATGTGTAGTTGACTTTTTGAACCCTATACTTTCATGTTTGTTAATGTATAGAACGTGAACCGCATTGCATTTTGGGTTGTCGTTCTTTGTCAAGAGGGAAATCCACCCCCAAAACACAGTAAACATGTTTTTGTTTTGACTTTTAGGTTCACAAAATTATATAGCACTTACAAGACACTGTGGACAGAACATGCTGTATTTGATTTAGCTTTCAATACAACACAAGAACAACAAAACATGTTCAGAGTAGCACATTCAACTATATGTTAAAAGTGGCAAAGATGTCTGATGTCCCAAAATGCTCTGACTGATGTGTAGGAATTTGCACACATGTGTTCATATTAAAAATGCAGATGTTAATGTATTTGTTGCTTACGTGATGTAACTGATAAACATTTATATCATTTCTGTACAGGACGAGGATCGCAAGTTGTTGGTGGGTTTCCTGGAGGATGTTATGACAACCTTGTCTCTGTCCCATGCACCTCTCGACAGCCTGAAGGCCTCCTTTGTAGAGCTAGGGTGAGACACACACACACACATAGACATTCCCACACTACCAACAGTGGACTATCGTTCTACACTAACCAAGTGGGGACCATCGTTTCTGGTCATTTAGAAAAAGCAAAAATGAAATAGAACATTTTTATTTTAAGGTCATTTTTAATAATATCATATTTTTGTTTTTGTTTTGTTTATTTGACAATTCATTTTTTAAAAAAGACACTTACACGGTTACAACACCAATGTACATGCACAGTTAAAAGAACATCAAGGATAACACAAAAAAGTCACAGGACTTATTTCCACTGTGGTCCTTGTTGTCGTTCAATGTGTTAGAGTTGCGTGCGTGTGCATGTGCATGTGCATGTGCATACCTGCTCATGGAGATAGTGGAGTATGGCTTGAGAGGCATATAAAATCATGAAAAAACATTAATATACAGAAAATATTCACATTAGGCATTAACAGGCATTATTCTTATGACCACAAATATCCGTACAACAACTGTCATCATCTTTGAGAAAAACAGATGCTGACCCACATAAAAGCTGATTAATTCTAGTAGCTGATATGTTAACTATGACAGCAAGGCATGTATCAAAAAGAAAATTAATTTAATATAAACTATTACAGATGATTTCAAAGAGTGCTGGTTAAAACTGTAACATGCTTGAGTACTGTTACTGCTCGGAAAATCTTAATGTAATATAATATGATATATATAATATGTCGAAAAAAACAAACAAACACTTAAGCAGTTTGATTTTTTTTAGTAGAGAGTGATAGATACATTCAAGCTTCACACATTAACAACATCCACGATGGTCCAGGTAATTAAAATTACATCTTAACCAGATTGTATAAGTTGCATTTTTATTTATTTTGCTCGTGTCCTTTTTCTTTTCGTAACACTAAAATAAATATGATTTGCATTAACACACACTTTCTTCTTTATAGTCTTAATTGATTTGCGGTGCTGCTGTTATTATATAATATGTGGAAAGTTCACAGTTTGAAAGCCAGTTGTTGGTGGACAGCTGCCACAATATTACCCAGTATCTTATCTTATGCTCTCTCTTTTCAGCGCCAACCCAGTGTACCATGAATTGCTGCTCACTGTTCTGTGGTACGGGGTCGTCCATACCTCCGCACTGGTCCGGTGTACTGCAGCGCGGATGTTTGAGGTAGAAAACACGCACACTAATGAACTAATCACAGATACAATTTTTCTTTTTTTACATTTTTAGCAAGACATAAGAATAAATGCCTGCTCTACTACAAAGCTCATACCAGTAGAATATAACATGGCTGCACAATTATTAATAAAATGGTAATTCAGATAGATTTGTTGCATTTTATAATTATCTGTAATTATCCTGTTAAACCACCTTAACTTTATATTAGACAATACATTCTTAACATTTTTTTTTTTTTTAGCTAAAATTGCAGTTGCATACACAACTGTGCAGTCCTACATTCTAGATACTATATTCCTGTTCACCTATTTGCTGTACATGTGCTAGCTCCGCTTGCTATTGCTGCTGTTTAACACACGCATTTATATTTAGCTACTCTGTCTTATAAGTGTGAGCACTGTAGCGTTATAAGGCGCCCCTGGTTCCGGCTGTGTGACTAGACCCTCCTAGAGTTAACATCACACCTCTCGCTGTGCACTGGTCTCAGGACAGACTACATAAATATCTGCTGCATGTCAGAGAAAGGCTGAAGTCAGCACCCCGAAAGTCAAAAGAGTTCAAGGCCTGTTCTATTTCAGTGTTGTTGGAAAAATATAATTTAATCAGAAATGTTTTCTCGTGAACATTTTTTTGTTTTTTACTTTTTAAGTATTTCAGGTTTTGTTGAAATATATAATTCTACCACTATTTTTCAAGGGAGACGACTCCCTGTTTTTGTCCTTGTCAGGTTCCCAAGGCAAAAGCCCTGGCCTAAACAACCATAACAATTCACAACTGCCTCGTCTTTTGAGATCAGTGCACACTTTAGGTCAAATATTGGACCGAGGATCTAGATATAGCAGTAGAACCGGGCCTATGTTGAGCTAAACTTGGGGGAGGAGGAGCGGTAGGCTGTATTCATGTCCCCCCCGCCCCCTGTTTTGTGAAGTACTTGCCCTTTCCCAACACACCCCACTGTCACCATTCCATAGTGACTATAGCTGTCCACCATTGCCGAAACTGTGGGTTGAAATGTGGTCCTCTGCCACAGATCCCAGATCAGATCTAGAACTATTTTATCAATTTAAAGTGAATAAAAATAACAATCTGACCTGGAGTCTGTGGAAAGAGCCCACAGCTTTACGCTCACCATACTGTAAAAGTATTTGTGCAGTTTAGCTATGTTGGCTTCGCCATTCCTTCTGCATACATGCGTGTGCACGTGTGTGTGTGTGTTTGTGTGCGTGATTGTGATTGTGTGCGTGTACACACATGCTTGATACATGCAGTGCCGTTCCGTGCCTTGCAGCTATGGTTCTTGTCATTGTATATCACTTTTCTTCCTATCTTTTTTGTGTTTGTTTTTTTTCTTTTTTTCCCTCCCCCTTTTCTGTTTTTGCTTTTTTTTTTTTTGTTTTTTTTTTGTTTCTCTCTATCTATTGGCGGTGTTGCTCGCTCTTGTCCCAATGCCCCGCCCCACCTCTGTGACATCACGGCTGGCTCTGTCCAATCCGATCAGCTGCTGGTGAAGGGGGTGAATGAGACGCTGGTAGCTCAGAGAGTGGTGCCGGCTCTCATCACACTGTCCTCCGACCCTGAAATGTAAGTGGAACAACAACAACGATAAACCGCGCCGCGTCTCTCTCTCCCCCCTTCTCTTTGCCGCCTGAGAACCATCACTTGAAACAAGTCTGTACCAGCCAGGAGCAATTTCTCAAGACACTAACTTCATATTTAAATACTAATTCATTTGATTTCATATCAAATTCACAATTTCAGATTCTCAACGTTTTCCTTAATTCTCCTTTTTGGATGGTTTTGTGTGGAGTTGCTCCTGTGTAGGTCGAGGCTGGGCCATGGGGTGGTTCATCAGCATAACCACTGTTAACACTAACACGCATGTGCGCATCATCAATCTGCAACACTAACCCAGCTCTCGTCACCTCATCAGTCTGCAACACTTTACCAGTCCAGATTTGTGCGTGCACATTGCCTGCATGCGGCAATAGCACAGTCCCAGCATGCTCATCTGTAACCCTTTCCCTCTTCCTCCCCACCCTAACTCCGTTTAAGCAGGGGCCCCTCCTCCTGGCCGGTGGTTTGGTTATCTTCACCCGTCTTTCTCGGTTTTATCCTGTCACTCTATTTTCCTCTCTTTCTCTCTCATATCATCCCCTTCTATCTTCTATCTTTACCTCCCTCCTCCTCCTCCTCCTCCTCCTCCTCCTCTCTCTGTCTCTCCCTCTCTCTCATCCTGCTGTGTGGTGGGTTTGCAGTTGGTTCTCCGAGGCATGAGTGAAGCATTAGTAGATCGCCGTGCGGCTCCGGCCCTTATAACTCTGTGCAGTGGGCCTGAATTGTGAGTCAATCGACACAAGAAAAAAAACCTCTCTGTAAACATTGTCATTTTGTGGGCTGCATCCTTACAGTGTGAATCAGTGTCCTCCAAGAAATTTGTCTCGCTGAGCTTGAAAAAAAAAACAAAAAAAGTCCTTTTTTTGTTTTATCCGCCAGTACATCTGAAGTACATCAGTGACAGCTTCTTTTAACCCCCGAAAAACATTCAGTGGAAGAAAAAATTAGAGCAATTTGAAGTAATTTGCCTCTCAGTGATTGGCGAAATTGGATGAATACTTGTGAAATCTCCCCCTAGTTCAATCTTGTGGCACACATTTGTCCTTTTCATCGCAGTATAAACATGCCATGCTTTGACAGTTATTCAAAGATCCGCTCTCCTACAAGGAAAAGAACATTTTGTACACCCAGCTTTCATGTTTGTGATTAGACCAAATTAGTGGTGACACTGTTGGAATGCAGCCCTTCTCATCTCATCATTCTCTGTATTGAAATTCACACGCTAACGGGTACACACTTGACCCAACTTGTAGAACATATATTTATTTCTATATCTGTGTCAACGATCAGCAGACTATAGAGTCCAAGATGGCTCAAGTGTATCTTTTGGTCTTTCCTGCTCCTACTGACAGTGGAATGATTATCTAACATCACCCTAACAGCACCCCATTAATCTTGCTTATGGCAGTCCATTATAAATCATTGAGTATTGTCAGATGTTTTTATAATGCATTATTTTGTTTTTGTATTTTTTTTACCTTTGGGATTGTTATCTTTTAGCTCAAGAAATGATGTGATGAGTATATACCTTATAGGTCTAATCTGTATGATAATATCTTTGATGAGTCAACCAATTGATGGGCCAGATTTTAAGAAATTAACTGATCTATATAGATAAATGGTTATCAGATTATGATCGTTGCAACTGCCCAGTCAGATATAAACTTACTAGATCAACAAAGCTGGTAGCTGTTAAACTGGAAGTCCACTCCGGGAGCAACCACCTCTGTCTTCACTGTGGTTACGAGCATGTCATTACCATGTAATCACCATATTTAGATAGAACCTAGAACATGTGTTAACCAAAGTAGTGCTAACTCTTTGTGGTTTTAGAATAAATGCTTACTTGGAACTTGATGTGCCATTGTAATAACAAATATGCAAAAACAATAGACGATTCCAGTAAATTTGACTCAGTTCATCGTAGCATTATTTGAGGAAACCTGATTTATGCTTCCCAGCCGACTAATGTTATGACCTGAAGCCATCTAAAATGTGGTTAATGTGGTTAAAACCCAACAATCTCATGATTCATGCTTTTTATTGTTTCCTTAAGAAAAATGATTGCAATAAAACCTAAACCCTAACAAATACAGTAATAGTAACAGATAGTAACTGTAAATCAAAAAACTAAGTATTCAAGAACAAGGGAGGAGAAAAATGGCAATGATTATAAATAAAATAATACAAATAAAATATATAAAACATATATAATCACACATTTTAAATAAAAACATAAATTATAACAATAATAACTATATAGACATTTAAAAAATAATTAATCAAATAAATTCAGACACCTACTTATAAAATAAAAAGGTGATATGAGTACAATTTAAATAAAATACAAAAACAAAATGGATCAAATAAAGGTTGCAACAAAACTATTCAGGACACAATATCGTGACTTACTTCCAACAGATACCACCTGTCAAAACCACAGGACTATGACTACACGTTATCGACTCCAAGATATGTCAGGCTAAAGTGCTCTGTGTTATGATTCAAACATTTCCAAATAAATCTGCAAACTGTTTGCAGATAACATTTGACTAATTCTGATTCCTGCTTAAAGACATTCTTATTGGGAAATTGGAGAATACCTGAAATAGTGATACAGTGACTATGAATGGTCAAACCGTTGTCTTGCTTTCCTGCTGCTTTTAGCTCAGTGAGGATATCTACTATCCCTGCCTTTGGTACCATCATGGAGACCGTCACACAGAAAGAGGTAGGAAAACTAACCGCGCACATTTAATTAAATAAATCATTTAACAAATCATTATAAAACATGTACTTTCTGTGTGTGCGTGTGTGTGTGTGTGTGTAGCTGCTGGAGCGTGTAAAAATGCAGCTGGCATCGTTCTTGGAAGACCCTCAGTACCAAGATCAGCACTCTTTGCACATGGAGATCATCAGGACGTTTGGAAGGGTTGGACCCAATGCAGAGCCACGCTTTAGAGACGAGTGTATGTAAAGGACACATATATATATTTAAAAGACAATTCTAATGTCTAATGTCTATTTGCCTCTTTTGTGCACTAACTTTTTGTGTTTTTGTTTTTTAAATTTTTCTAGTTGTGTTGCCACATCTTCACAAACTGGCACTGGCAAACAACAGCCAAACGGTGGAGAACAAGAGAATCGACATCGCTACCCAGCTGTTTGAGGCCTACAGCGCCCTCTCCTGCTGCTGTATCCTTCCATAGGTTATACCTGATGGTCTGTGAAAGCTGGGCCATATACTTGGATTTACCTTCTTTTGGGAGGACTTTTATTTATAGTCCTAATATTAGCTATTAGGAATGTCACGGTACCAGAAATCTAGTAGTCGATACCAGTGAATTTCCACGATTTTCGATACCAAATTCGATACCATGGTCAAAAAAACCCCAACAACAACAATAAATCCCCTGTAATTCAACACATACTCTTTTATTAAAAACACTTGAACATTACAAAAAAACAGAGGCATGTAGCGTTTAAGTAATAAATAAAAAGATTTGACCCATTTTGTTAATTTTGGCGTATCAGCGGCATGTTATCAATGGATAGTCAGACGACGGACACTACATACTGACCGTGAACGCATCTGGTCCGTCAGCTCAGAGTAGCAGGAGGCAGAGGATTTATTGTTGAAGCGGAAAAGCAAACACACCTATTTGGCAATTTAATCCCAATGCTATAAGGGAACAATAACATTAATGAAGTAATCGCCGCGAGACAGATGGAGCCGTCACAGCCGGTGTGCACGGAGCAGCGGCGCCAGGTAGAACCCCGCAGCAAAAGCCTTACCGGAGAGGCCAGACACACCCCCACCCGACGGTACAGATCTGAGTTAGCACTCTGCACATGTTGACCGTCATCTTTCTTGTAAAATGTCCGGTGTAATCGGTAACACCGGTGTTGTCACAAGTTTATTAACCGGTGGAAAATTGTCCTCACTGTCACATCCCTACCAACGACCATTACAGGCATCACACGGTACCTTCGGTACTGTAGAAAAAGAGTACCGTCACTTTTTTTGAATTTTGTCATCGACTTGGTACCGAAGTATCGGTTCTCGTGACATCCCTATTAGCTATACAACACATAGATTGCCTTGTGAAGCTTAGGGGGAAAAATGTACAGCACAGTCCACGTTTTCCAAGAGGTCAACTCTCTACTTTTTGAACTACTGCACTATATGTATTACCAAATGGATTTACTAGAAGTCTGTGTCAAGGTTGGCCCGGGTCCAGGGTTAGCTGTCGTAACAGTGAGTCAGTGGGAAGGCTGTTAGAATAACCGGTACACGCTAGCTGCGCTGGTTAGCTCCTGAATGTGCCTGTGTAACTGTGTGGTGCGTAGCAGCGTGGCCCCTGTTGCATGAGTGTGTGTGGTTCAGTGTGTGTGTTGGCAGAGTGTGCCTGTCATTTGGCAGGAGGAGAAAGGGAAAATAAGCTGCCTCCATTTTGGGGCTAGAGGTAATTACAGGGTTGGTTAAGCAAAGGAAAGGATGAGAGAGCGAGAAAGAGCGTGAGACGAAGGAAGGACTGCGCATCGACTCCAATTGTTGGTAACAGTTCCCAGGAAAGGACCCACGTTTACATTACCTCTGCTCTGTCTCTGTCACCCTTCTCTTCTGTGATTGTTTCTCCCCTTACTATTTCTCCTTTCTCACACTCACACACTTTTTTTCCTCCTTCTACTCTACTATACTCTGTCAACCCCACCCCACACACACACATAGAGTACAGCTGGTCTGAGGTTCATTCCTGTGGATCTTTGTCAGGCTGTGATTTCACAGTGCAGTAGTGTCCAGGAGGTATAGCCCTAACCTCAGAGGCTTTACCTCCCACTGCACTTCGTTCTCGTGTAATCAGTGTGACAGGCTCTGAAATTGTACATTCCCATCTTCTAAAAATATAGATTTGTTCACTCTGTGTCCCGTATAGCTCCACTATGGCTCTGACAGGTGGCAGAACTCATACAGTCCTGGACAAAGTAGCTTTGTGCTGAAACCTACTTTGCAATAAGAATCTGTACAATCAAAAGAAAACATTTTAAAAAAGAAAAAAAATGTGCTTTTATTCACAAACTGATTTTTTTAAGAACATTTTGAATTATCCTGAAGTAAACTCCACCCATCTGGTAATGCCTGGAAGCACTATCCAAACGGTATTTGTAACCGCTTGGCGTGAAAACACTAACTTTTTCATTTCTATGTCTATACATGTAGTGAGAAAAACAAGAATATCTGAATAGAACTGGTTGGTTTTGTTGTCTTTTTTCCATTCATTTCATTCCAAGATTATTCCATTTGAAAGTGAACACCCACATTTGGCTTTCTGAAACCTGCACGGGAGCCAAGATAGTGAAAAGTTAGCACTGTGATTCCTACCGTATGAATAGTAATACACTCATTCTTGGTGCTGCAAGGTGCTTTTTGGATCAACTGGCATTTTTAAACTGTACTAGTTTCCCATTCCAGTCCTTAACTTGCTGTGCAGTCATTTCCGAAGAGGTGATGGTCAACCACTTCCTGCCTGGCCTCAGGTGTCTCCGCGCCGACATGGAGCAGCTCTCTCCTGAGCACGAGGTCAGGAGACGCTGATTCTAACACTCAATGCACACACGTATTCAGTATTTTATCCAGACGGTCTCCTTCTTCCTATCTCTCTTTTTTCTCACACGATATTTGACAGACAGTCTGACTCTTCACCTATTTCCCAGACACACTCATACACTCACACCTCTGCCATTTTTATTTGCGTCTCAGAAATCTCACGTGGACCATTTCATGTGAGCATTTTCCCAAGGTGACTAATGATCAGCTGATTTCTTTTCCTCTCCGTATAACATCCGCTCTGTCTGTGAAGTCTGCATACCAGATTCTGAGACAGGGAGTATTTTCCAAACTGGAACTCTCACGCAATTAAATGAGAGAAGTACATTTTATTTTGTCATGCTGGGACATTTAGGGACAATTAGACCACGCACCAACTGTATTGTACCACTCCGGTAGCTAAAAAAGCTGTTTACAAGTATTGTATAGATGCCATTGTAATTCAAAGATCTTTTTTTGCAAAGGTAACATGTCAGCTCAATCTGTCTCTTGTCATATCCCCCACAGGTTATTCTGAGTTCTATGATCAAGGAGTGTGAAATCAAGGTGGAAAACAGAGGAATGGCAGACGCACAAGGGTGAGGACAAACAAACAGCCCCCGTCCACACCATCAGTTTTGCGAAATATTGGGTTTTTTTATTGCCTGAGAGGCAACAAGTGATAGCTTTAAAGTGGTAGTTGAGAAGAATTTAGAGGGGGAAGATGTAGTCTTACTGTGAGGAGGAGGAGGAGAGGGGTCACTTAACAGTGTTGGGAGTGGGCCTGCATTGTGGGTTTATTCCCCAGGGGGAGAGAAGAGCATTTAAAAGTGTTGGAACCACACTCATTATGTGGGTATCTTCACAGAGGGGGAGAGAGAGAGAGAGAGAGCATAAAAATGAGAGGACTTGTTTTGCTAAAGCTAAGAGAGCTGGGACACCGGCCAAACTGTGGGTGTCTTTTTTAAAAAGATGTTTTCCCCCCATCTTGTTAACATGTGTTCGGGGCTCATTAAAAGGAGCACTGTGCATATAAGTGCGTATATGTCTGCTTCTCTCTGCGCACATATGCTCAGCTTTGGGTGTGTTCCCCCCCCAGAAAACCCTCAGTTAAACTGTGAGGTTAAAATCTCTGTTTGTGCCGAGACATTTTTTGTTCCCCCTTTCATTTTGGTCTGTCAAGTCTTTCTTCGACATCTCACACTATAATTGATCATTGGGATCCGCAGCATGTGTGTTTTGACCTCGTAGAATGTTCTCTTTTCCCCCCATTTTACTCCCTGGTATGAAATAAATTTGGAAATCGGGATATTTTTGTGGCTATCGCAGCTTAGCGAGCATTCTGTTTTGACTTTTAGAAGTGGCATTAGACATTAGAGCTACAGCAATTAATCAGTTTTGAGTCATTTTTTTTTTAAAGAATTTTCTGATTCCAGCTTCTTAAATGTGAATACTGTGGTTTCTTTACTCCTCTATGACGGTAAACTGAATATCTTTGAGTTGTGGACAAAACAAGACATTTGAGGACGTCGTCTTGGGCTTTGGGAAACAACTGATTGATCGTTTCGATCGATTAATCGAATAAAATATCGATAATCGACTTTAGTTGCATTCCTAAACACATTAACATTGGTATAATAATACTCCAGTATATTACATTCCACATGCTTATTTGCATTTCTTCAGAAAGGTTTATGCAATTGCCAAAATTGGATTTTCTATACATACATTATATAGAACAAGTAAAGTGATAACAGTAAACTAACTTTTCGCAGGAACGTTGAGGCTTTAATGCCACAAGACACGAGCCATTTTTAATAACAAATAGTGAAGTTGTACTCATAAAGAAGCCATGTGAAGGTGTTCACCAGTCAACAGAGTGTGAACTCCAAATTCATTGACTTTGGCTCGGTGTTAAGATGTGATGTTTGTCCTTCTGTTGAGCAATGCAGCGGCTTGGCAGAGTGTCGTATCAGTTATAATCTCAGCTAACTCAAAAGAGGAACTGATGGAGCCGTTTGACTGTAAAAACCAGGAGGGGCCGTATTGGCAAACAGCATTTCCCCTCTAAAGAAGTAGAGTAAAGGTCTTTCAGTATATGTTGTTGCTTCATCATGGCCAAATTCAACCTGTACTCCGTTTTTCTTCCCCCCGTAGCTCCATGTCCATCGCCTCCAGTTTGGTGGGCGAGGACGCCAAGACCAAGTTCCTGAGCAAGATGGGTCAGCTGACCACCTCCGGCGCCATGTTGGCCAACGTCTTCCAGAGAAAGAAGTGATCGCGACACTGACTAATCGACTGCTGCGACTAACTGACGATCCCCCGCTGTTTTTTGGGAGCATTTCATTCTACTGGGAAAAAGCATTGGTTCGGCTTAAAGTAGAACAAAAACCATGTGTATTGTTTATTCAATTTCAAGAAGTGAAAGGTTTGCTGAAAGTTGATTTTAAAATCTCCAGTGCAGCGGGGACTCTTTTTTGCAGTGACAGCTAAGGTTTTTCTCCTCTGCTCATTTTCCTCTCCTTAAATCACGACGAAAGCATCGTCCAGGACTTTTTGCGTTCGTGAATCAGTGTTGTCAACATTGTCATTTCAGAAAGGGGGGGAGAGAGAGGGAGGAAGACACTGAGCGGTATTGAGATGCACCCAGAGCGATAGTAAGGGACTTGTTTCTTGGACGTTTTCTGGACTCGAAAGTATCACAGAATTTAATTTGATTTTCATCAGAAGAGCGTCACTCGTCTCTAGGAAACAAAACTCTGAGCGCGGCCTGCTGGATTTCAATTTGAATTTTAAAACGCCATCTTGGAGCAAAGAGTTGTGCGATAGATGCATTAGCATTCGTTACAGGAATAATGTCTCTCGTAAGAACGCCTTGTACAGGGTATCTGTACGGCTCCGAAGTGTCACATACTTGAAGCTATAAAAAGAATTGTCTTGCCTTCATTTCTTCAAAGTCTGTCACTGTTTTGTTTTTTTTTGTTTGGACAGCTTCTGTTTTATAACTTATTTATGTCTTAATGAAAAAAATGAAACAACCTTATTCCAACTTCCAAAGAAATTTGCACTTCACTTTACTATTTTGTTCTTTATTATATATATATATAAATATATAAATATATTTGTTTTAATTCAGAGTCTTATACATAATGAACATCATCACTACTGTTTATGGATTTTGTTTATCCGTTTTTGGCAATGTGAAGTTGAAGAGAACACTGATCATGATTATTCCCTCTCTGTCCGTTGCATCTTGTCTCTGTGTTGCAGTGTGTCTCTGATAATTGTACTTTTTTTGTTTTCTAAAGTGGGTATTTGGTTCTATTTTTTTTGTTGGTGTTCTTTTTTCGATATGCTCTATACGAGAAAACGGTAAATAACTGTATCATACACTGAACTGAGGAGGATGGTACTCATTATGTATATTTGAAATCGGTGTCATGGTGTAATAAAAGATGGAGGTCAGTTGTGTACTTAAATATACGTCCGGAGGCCTCTTTGAATGTCGGCATGCTTTTTAGACTTCTTGGCGTTCTGATTATGGCTCCGAGTGTCGACAGGTGTTGGAGGCTGTAAAACAAAGTCACTTCACAGACAAACACACACTCCTCTGTGTCCCTGCCCCTCACATGCAACCCTTTGATGTGATCCATTGTCTGCTTAGTACAACAAACCAAAGTCCATCTTAAGGGACATTCCCAACAACTTATTTCAAAGAAGCACAGAAGTAAAAAGCTCAGATCTGCCGTTAAGATTGCGCTATCAGGCTGGCCTGTAGGCTGCAGCCTAAGGGACCCAATGTTTGCAAGGGCTCCAGATTATTTTTAATTATTTAAATGTACTTAAGAGAAAAAAAAAATGTACCCCATAAGAAACATTAAAGAAATTAAACAGATGTGGCCCTCATCTACCCAATCAGTTGACCTTATGAACCTGGCCCCATGATGAGACCAGGTCCATAAGGTCAATTTGGTTTTCAAATAATACGTCACTACTGTACAGAATAGCGGTAAAATGAAAATATGATCACGGAGCACAAAAACGAAAAGCACAACAGCTGGAAGAACACCAAGATCTAAAGAAACACCCTAAATTGACTCGATATTTCAAGGTTTAGATTAAAGGCTGTCTCAATGTGTGTGTGTGTGCGTACGTGTGGGCCGTGTAATATTCCTAGCACGCTTTTACACATGGCACTAAATTACTTTTTTTCTGGTAACGTTAAAGCATGATGAGTAAGTGTGGGGGGCGCCACAGTCTACCTCTCAATCCGTGCTACCTTCCCTTTTAGAAAAGGATGATTTACTATCAATAACGTGGTTAACTTTGGCCTAAATCATCAAAAGAAGACAACTGATTTCAGTCAAAAGACGTGTGCATCTCAGGAGGACCTCCGTAGGAATTCAACTGGGCAATTAAAGCAAGTAAAGTAACAGGAAATGTGGTTGCCGTTTCAATAACAGACCAGGTTTTGGACAGTTCTGATTGACCTGTAGCGCAATCTAGTAGATTTGAAAATAGAAATGGGTCAGATAGGCCATTGTGGAGCAGAGCATTCATTTAGTGGTTGATTATTATACGCAGAGTGAACGAACACCTCTTGATAAAGAACAGGATTTGCATATTCAGGTTAATATTCAACCGTCATCACTGATAACGGTGCCAGGTGGACAAATAATTGATACAAGACACGGTGAAACCTAGACGGCATGGCAGCATTGTGTGTGTGTGTGTGGGCGCGCCTGTGTATCTCTATCTGTAGATATGTGTGCAGGGACAGATGCCTGATATGTGATTTGCATTCCTAGTGAATAGTTTTTTTCTTTGTGTGTCAAAACAACTTTCTGCTTGTCAAGACCCTTTGTTTGGCTTGGCAGCGTGGGTATGTGTCGCCCTGCAAATATCTGCGCATCTGGGTGTGAACCTGTATTTTCAGTATGCGTATATTTCTGAAAAATTCTCTCCTGGCGATTTAGTGTCGAAATGGCGTCAGCAGGCAGCTCTTACTCACTTTGGCGACTTGGTGTGACTCACGGATCACATCTGTTTCCAAAGCAAGCAGAAGCAATACCGATCCAACCCTTAAACCCACCGGAACATGGTGGCTAAGCCTTAATGTTATTAAATCCGCTCTGCTGTGTGTGTATGTGAGGGCCACATGCATGTTTTTCAACCCTGTGTGCTTTTCATTGTGTTCAAGGCAGACCGTGCCGAACCCTTAGAAGCTTCCTCCAAAAATCGTGGTACCAAAAACAGGCTGCGGCTGCTTTCTTCTGCGGAACGAGTGTGTATGTGTGTCACTTTAATGGAAACCATTCAGCGGCCCATGGCGTGTGTTCATGAGCTGTGTGGAATAGGCATGAACTTTGACTTGTTGTAAGTGATGCTAGGCAACGCAAACCCACATACTTAACAGAGCTACACTGTGCTCCGACCCAGGTCATTTGAAGTGTGCTGCTTGTAAACCGGCATGGCGTCCGGCCTGCTGTGAATCTACATTTTTAAATACAAGCTACATTGCAACTTCTGCGTTTGAAGTGGAGCCTTAAACAGTGACTTGTATGTGTTTCCAGTTCATGTTTTGTTGTTAAGGGGGGCTGACTTTTCGGTGTGAGTGTTCGGGGTGCGTTCAGAGTCAAGCTGAGGTTTTCTGATTGCTATAAGAGTCAAATTTGGCTCTTAATTGCTACTGTGCAAGCTGCAGAGGCTCCACCACAGAACAGCTTCTCTCAGCATGTTTTTACGGGAAGAGAGGGGAGAGGGAGGACAGAGCCCATTACCTCCACTGGCTCAGCTTAAAACCCTCATTAGTGTTGCTCTTTCTCCACCCATTGAACTTCCTATGGGTTAAAACAGTTCTTTGTCTATCTACACACCTCAATTGAACATCAGTCATTGTTGATTTTTAGTCACAATGTGTGCTTATTTTGATGAAAACATCTGGAATATCAGTGCTGCACATTAACATATCTGATTTATTATTTTAAAGGGGACTTATTGTGCTTTTTCCCTTTCCTTTAGTGTGTTATATAGTTTTTTTGGTGCATGTAAAATGTCTGCAAAGTTACAAAGTCCAGGCCAAAGGGAGTTACACTTCACATTAAAGCATGTCAACATGTTCTAGTAGAAACCTAAAATACAAGTATGCACCTGAAAATAAGCATAACAGGTCCTCTTTAAAATACTCTTTTTTTCTTTTCTCTCTCCAGTTTCGTTTCTTCACATCTGTTGTTTTTCCTGCTCACCTCTCTTCTCTCGTGCCAATCGACCCTATTACATCCATTCGGGGCCTTCACATGCGATGTAATATTTGCATAACTGTCAACTTGAAGAGAACATATTATCCACTCTCTCAAACCTCCCTTCTCTTGACTTTGCCAAGGTGGGCTGGGTCTAATCAGCCATGCAAATTCAGTGCATGTTCCTCACTTTGTGCCCCGGAGGCAGAGAACAGCTGTTTTCCAGAGGCACTGCATGATACTTTTTTAAATAAATGGATTTTACAGACTGTAGAAAAAAGGGTCATGGCTTATTCCTGGACCCACGCTCCAGGAACTATGCTGGGATCAGCCCACACGATTCTACGGTATAATGGCAAAATGTAGGAAGTGAGATCTATGAAAGTGACCACATGCTTTGCCTTCAGCGTGTGGGGTCATCTGTGGGAAGTTCTGAGGTCATAACCGAACGTGTTTGGCCGATCACATGAGAAGTGCCACTTGACAAACTCTTTCAAAATAAGAGTGTGGGAGTGCAGCCAAACATTAAAGTTGAATCAAAGAAAAACATGTAGTGACAGTATTTCTAACTCCAGTGTATAAAGGATCATATTACCATGATAATCTTACATCACTGACAACAATCAGGAACACTAGTCTGTCACATACACATTCATTCATTCAGAGAGAGAGAGATATCAGTGCTTAGAGCCAGGAAAGAGGGCTGAACTTTTTTTTTTTCATACAGTATAACGTGGGAGGAGTTCCCTCCCTACCTCCCTCAGTCAAGTCAGTCAGTTTTTACAAGCTGTTGCATGCAGCTTACTCCACAACGCGTGGGTGAAAGCAGAAGGAAGATGAGAAGAGAGGAACGGCTGGGAACTGCAGCAGCCTAACCGGGAATGAAGGCGCAAGAATGCCCTTGGAGACGGTGTGGAGGACCCACCACTTTTACGCACAAGAGAAGAAGTGATTTACTGTGAGGTGGATCTGAAGAAGAAGAATTGGATCTTGGTGTTAGGAAAAGAACAAAAAGTTTTCCCTTCAGAAGTTGTCTTCATAAAAGCAGCAGAGATGAGGTTTAACTTGTCTACAAGTTGGATAGTCCGAGGCTGGATAACATGCGTCCTCATCACCTTTTACGCACAGGTAAAAAAATACACACTTTTGGGGTATTAAAAAGGTTTTAATTATTTCCCTGATAACAAAATTAGGGGAAAGCATTTAATAGTCAAAGTTTATTCTATACTCTGTTTCCTATGCACTTTTTTTTTTATGAAGCTGCCACTTTTATTGGAATGCGACTTTTATTCGAATGAGCGCGCAATGCAAAGTATTGGCAATCCAGATGTTTTCGTGAGTAGATGGACTAGGAGGTATGTAGCAGTGAACCAGATTATGTGTCATCACATCAGATGATTCGTATGAACTGGTCAGAAGGAGAAGGAGAAGGAGGGGGTTGCATTTTTACGCCCGGACGCTGACTGGAAACAGTTTTGTTTGGGTCGAGTCCACCTCGCCTGTTCTGACCGCAAAAACGCACGCTGGCGACTGGATGCTCTCCTCCCTCTACCAAGCATTCTCTCGAACCTGGCCAAATGGCTCATTCATCAGGAGCCTCATTAGCTCTGCCAAAGGAGAGGCTTCCAAAAGTGAGAAGCAGAGTCCAACAAGGGGTCGTACAGAGATCAAAAGGGGGTGGCCACTAAAAATAGAAATAGTCTAGGATTTTGATTCCCTAGAGAGAGAGAGAGTTGGGGGCTGCAGGAATGTGAAAGCATCACCTTTTTGTGATCATTTTCTTGTTTCCATTGTATCAAGACACTTTCACTGTATCCTGACATTATAAGAGCTCCATAATGTCTCAGCTGATTCATTTGAAGGAGAAAAAAAGTGAATGTCCCAGAGCATGTTGATGACCATGTTGTTGTTTAGTCCAAGTAGCTAACTCTGTCCAGGTGGAGTAGTTTAAAAGTTGTGGTCAGTGGTGGGACTGCTGGGCACCAGTGATCTATCACTGCCTTGTTTGCCTGTATATATGGTAATAAACCAGTTATGACTTTGACTGGAACAGATGCTCTTTCTGTCTCTTGTTTTTTCTTCTCTGCTTCACCAAAAAATGTGTTGCAAGAAGAGATAGTGCTCATTGAGGGCTCTGCATTCTGAGCTCCAGACAGGTAAATGGCACAGAACAGAAGATGTTTTCCACAGACTGTCAAATGCAAGTTAGTGGCAACAAGAGTGCAATGGCTGGAAAACGCGTCAGTGTTGTGTGGACTGGAAGAAATATTTCTCATCTACGTTTTAAGGTGACACTGCAAACCGTTGGCTTTGGTTTGTTCTCACCGTGGTCTTGCCATTACTGACTCACAGTATCCCCAAAAGAATTCCCCTTCATTTTCTTGGTTTTCGACCGCTTCATCCAGTGCACGCCAAATTCATTTCAAACTGTCTGTGTGACATTGAGCAACACAAGATTACTTCAAGATGTGGAGTGCTTAAAAGTCGATACATCATGAATAAACTGAGCTTGGGTGGATTAATTTACATGTCTACCCACACGGCTCCTGTACTTTTTTTTATTAGCCAGCCATGCATTCATTCATCTGGCCACCCTTCATTCAAATCCTCCATTAGTAACCTCTTTCCCGGACTCTCTACATCTGATATTCAACCAACAACGCCTCTTCATTTTAATAATTTTATTCATCAAATGTGTTTTTTCTAACCCCCTGTATAGCTCCATCCATCTATTGAGCAATAACAGTACATTGCCTCAGGCTTGCAGATCCAAACTTGATTTAACTATAGCCTCTTACAACAGAGACATTCAATTAAGAGATAAATCCTGCAGTCTTGTGTGACAATAGAGCTTTGTGTGAAGACATAGTTTGGATTAGAATTTTTTAAGACCTTTAGTATGTCTCTAACGCACCCTCTGTCTTCAATCAGAAACAATTAGCACGGATTATAGTTGTCAAGGGACTTGTTTTACAACTGTTTGCAGTATCTGTTCTGGTCATTGAGCTGTCTTTGCTGAGTTCCCAGCTCTTATTTAGTTTTTTATTGAGCCGTTATTCCTAGCTGCAATTCTAGACATGGCATTTTTTCCCCTGGAAAAACCTACAGTGCCACTTGTTGCTCAGTTTTTTTTTTGCCTGGATAGCAAGAAAATCACAACCATTTTTTTTAAAGATAAGAAAAACTGTGTTTGCATCTTCTACATGCTCATAAATGGTTAAAGTTTTGAAAAAATTTTTTATCAGGAGATTTTCAAATATCCAGATTTCTGCAGGTGGCACTTCAAAGGATTTGTTTTTATGGCTTTTAAAGGATTAATCACAGATGCAAACACTGGACAAAGATTCATTGTGCATTACAGCTTTTACAGCACCTTATCGCGGATAAGGTGATACTGGATAAAGTCACGCTGATGTGCTTCTCTTGGCTCGGGCCCAATGGCTGCTGCGGCCGTTATGCAAATTCTCTGGTATTCTGACATTAAATGGAATGCACTCTGCATCCCACTCCTGTTTGAGGGGATCACGCATTAAAGAGATAAACAAAGCAGCTAGGAAAAGATGATAAAAAAAGGGAAGTTACTGAATATCATGTTTCATTTTCTCTATTCAATACCCCTCGCTCTATCCAGCCATTTGACTATTTCACCTTTTCCCTCCCCTATCTCTTTCATTTAGACTCACACACACTCAAACATAAGTGTATATTTGAATCCGTACAGCAGATAAAGTTAGCTTTGAGGTTGGATGTTCTATCTTGACCGTCATGATAACCTATAATCATATAGGGTGGATCAGCTCTTTTCCTCTTACATATATATTTAGTGAAACATACAGCCTCACATAACTGAGACCCAGTGTTTAGATGTGGCGGCAACAAAAATACAATTCCCAGCATTCTTTTGGCTTCCCGTGCACTCTGGCCCAGTTGTACGGATTGACCACCACCGGCTTCGTGTCTCCACACGTCTGTCTGTGTCTCTGTCTACCTATCTACACAAACATGAACCTCTTAGCATGGGAATCTTTCCTACTTCTGTCACTTGTGTCTGCTGCAGCACATGGTCCTCATTAGTGCTGCGGTCCGAGCTATGAACGCTGTGCATCATTATCCCTCTGGTTAGATTCGAAAAACAAAGACTGGCTGATGTGTGAGAGGGTTAGTGGAGGTAATTAAATGCTGCAGCGTTCTTGTTGTGCTGTTGTAGCCTGAGGCCAGTCAGACAGACAGACAGATACTGAGACTAAACAGAGTTTAACGTGGAGGTGTGAGAAAGAGAGGCAAAGAAATAAGGGACAGAGGAGGAGTGGGTGTGAAAGACAATGTTATTTATTTTAATCTAAACTAATCTTATTGTGTATCCTAAGATTTTAACATCAAACTATTATTATTAGTATGATGACAGGCAGACTTTTGTGTGGAGAGCAGGGGGGATGGATTCGTCCCATTTCACTTAAAGCTGCAGTGGGTAGAAATGGAGCAAATGTGATTAACAAGAAGTTATTTTTATAAAACAGTCACTATGTCTTGACAGTAATGCATGAGACAGGTAAAAAAAAAAATCATGTGCCTCTGTGTCCTCCAGTGTCCTCCGGTGCTCCTAATGGCATCTGCAAGATATCACAGACTGGAGGAAAACAACCAATCAGAGCCAACTGTCTCTGAGCAGCTGTCAATCACTCACAAACTCCGATCAAACAGTCAAATTAGGCAGCGCTGATCAAATGTGAATCAATATTCTGTTACTGTAATGCCTATTTCTTGCCTCAGATGTTTTCAGAAACATCTTGTAGTGTACTGTTTAGCTGTAAAATGAGAAAGTTTGTGACCCTGCAGCCATGTTGAGATCTGTTGAGGAAATACCAAGCACCGCCCACCAGCCGGAGCACAGCCAACAGGAACAGTCTTTCTCTAAAATGACCTGTGATTGGCCAAAGTCTCCTGTTACAGGCTAGATTTTTTTAAAGCCTGAAAACAGAGCCATGAGGAGGTGCAGAAGTCTAGTTTTCTCTCAGAACACTTGAATTATAATATGTTATTATGGATTTTTTATGGAAAAACATACTACTGCAGGTTTAACTGGACCTCTGCAGCACCAGCATTTCTCTACAGTACAAATTACAGTGTGAATGACTAGATTAGTGTATAATTTCATGGGAAAAAGATGCTTTTATAAGGGCGGAATGGGAAAAAGAAGAAGGTTGGTCCGAGCTCAGAGTGCAGTCAGGCCTATAGGTTGTATTTTTCTACATTTATATATAGATACTGAGGCTTTGGCGTAGTTGCTGTCATAACAGACAGATTCTCTAATTCAGCAATGTGGCTAGGAGTTCACCGGCCTCTTATTCAGGGTGGCTGGAGGGTGGGTTACAGTGTGTTTGTGTGTGTGTGAGCCAGCATAGCTTATCTATGTGGCTTTTTTTTTTTTTTTTACCAGAGTTCCCATTCATTGTTTAAAACATGCACAGATGTTTCACTGTTCACTTCCATGTTCCTTTGCAACAGGAGCTTTACTCCAAGCTAATGCTATATCTTACAGTGTTGGATGACAGCCGGAGGCTTAACAGCTGCTTCAAGATTTGTTTTTATTCTCATCATTTACTTAACGGGCATTTTGACCAATCCTGCCAAAAAAAACATGGTGATTTTCTTTTAACAGCGGGGATCAGGAGAATATCTGCAGCCAATTTGTTTATTAATTCCAAGCCAACTGGAGTCGATAGCATTTAGTCCCAGTTGGTTCTCCTTGTGCAACTGGTTGCTATTGGGATCTGGTTTGCTGGTTTGGAGGGTGTGCAGCGCTGTGGTCAGGTGCTTCTGAGCGTGTGGAAAGAATTCCTGGGCATGTCTTGGAAATATTTTAACCATCCTCTTCCTCTCATTACTCACCGCCATCTCGAAATATCACGTGTGGATTTTGAATGATGAACTGACGGAGACGGATTGCAATAGAGAAGCGTGAGGGAAAAAAGTACTGATGGAAAAATCAATGTTTTTGATCAAGCAAATCATGATATATTTAGATAGAATGATAATTTTCATGTAAATAGTTTGGTTTTTGACATATTTTCTCTAAATGTGTGTTGTAAAAAGGGTATAAGACTGCTTTGCTTCCTGTCACACAAAAAGCTAAACTTGCAGAAAATAACAGACAACTCATTTTATGTCTTGATATTTTTTTTTTTTCAGTATGCTGTCTCCAAATCTCTCCAGTGTAATGAAACACATTATTTAAGAGGCTCCAGATGCTGCAAGAGGTGTGAACCAGGTAATAGCACACTCACACTCGCACACACTCACACAAGAAAGCAGAGAGAGCATATCGTATATCTGGTTTACTCAACGGAAGCAGCATAACATAAAAATAGATTTCCATTCACAAAGATCCTAAATGAAAAGAGGAACCATGTTTAAAAATGGGAACATTTTGGCTTAAAATGGCTCTGACGTGCACATGTGTTTTCACAACCACACACAATTTGCGTTGACATTTCATCCACTAGAAGTACCCACTTATAGGAAAAAGGGCTCTAATTTTGTCAATTTCCTTCTACTTTTGTCTTCTTCCATCAGGTTTTTAGTGGTCACTGTGATTATGTATGGGTTGTTAACTCCATCTGTCTTTCTTCCTCCTTCTATCTCTTTAATTTTTTTTTGGTTAGGCTTCCGTGTGTTTTCCGACTGCACTGATTCCGAACAGACTATATGTGTTAAGTGTAATCGTGATGAATACCAGCCCGGCTGGACTGAAAAGATGCGCTGTCTTCAGCAGAAGTTCTGTGACCCAGGTCAGTACTTACAGCTTGGATTTCAAAATCCTGAAAAAAACATTAAAAAAGGTTTTGCTTTAACTATAAAAAAAATGTTTAAATATGAGATTATTGTTTCTGAATATTTTGTCAATCCCTGTTTACTTCCACTGGAGAACGCAATGTCTCATAGATAGGCCTCTGATATATACATTCTCAACAAAAGTTAAGATTAAGGGTTTAATTAAGTATTTAATTGTTGTATTGTACTGATTTCAGGGTTCTGATCACCACAGAAAATGTCCCTGTATATAATTTTGATGAAGTGAACAGACAAGATAATTCATTTGCACTGAAATAGTCTCCCCTTTGACCGCCAGTTAAGGGGTTTATGGTGCAACCTCAGAACCCAGTTGCAGAGGAGCTGTGTCGCTGTTCTGCCGGCCTCCAATGCTACCCCATCAACTGTGAGTACTGTGAGAGGATACCCACCTGCGGCGCTGGACTTGGACTTGAGGTTGACCTCGGTGAGACACACACGAACGCAAAACACGATTACAGCGGAATGCCCACTTGGAGATATACTACAATGTTTGTTATTAATTCCAGAGTCTACTAATGGAAGGAAGACATGTGTTGAATGTAAGAAAGGCTTCTTCTCTGCTGACAACAGTGCCGAACAATGCAAACAATGGACCAAGTAAGTGTATATATGCACACACACACACACACACACACACACACAGACATAGAGTTTTTATCCTGGAATCTTTGGGTGCCATGAAGGGAAAATGCAATTGGGTGGTTGTCGTCCGCCTCACCACCAGCCAGCTGTTATGAGTAATACTCACACCACTTCCCCTGGAACCCTGGACCAGATACCAGCTTCCACTACCGGCCGGATCTGTAGTGATGATGATGACGATGGAAAGAGGGAGGGAGAATTTTGTTTTTCTCTCCATCTGTTCCTCCTTTTGTCCTTCATCATTGCAGATCCAACTGTAAAGGCTGGCAGGTTGGCTTGTAAAATGTAGAGGGAAAGAAAAAAGTATTTCCAGTTGTACAAATATTCCTCCTCACTGTGTGTTTTTTGTGATTTCACCCTCTCTTCTAGTTGTAAGGCCGAGGGTAAGAGTGAAACACAGCCAGGCAGCGCCCAGGCTGATGCAGTGTGTGGACCACCTTTCTCTAGTAAGCCAGGTAAGATATGGACACATTCACTGCAGACTGTCACCATACAGAGGTAATTTAAAGGGGACATATCGTGCTCATTTTCAGGTTCTTACTTGTATTTTTGGTTTCTACTAGAACATGTTTACAGGCTGTAATGTTCAAACAACACATTATGTTCCTCATACTGTCTATCTAAATATACCTGTAGTCACCCTCTGCCTGAAATGCTCCGTTTTAGTGCATTTAAACGGAATTGCAACGGAATCACGTTGCTAGGCAACAGTTTGCGTCCATGTTTACTTCCTGTCAGCTGATGTTATTTACATACATTAAAACAGGAAATAAACTGGGACACATTTAGAATGTTTACGTTTAAAACCTTGTAATGGTCTAAATATTGTAGATTTGTGACATCACAAATGGACAGAAATCCTAACGGCTTGTTTCAAACCCACAATTTCTGAATACGGGCTGTGTGTGTTTCTCTGTTTATTGAGCGTTTTGATAGTTTAACAGTATTATAAAGTACTTAAACCTGCTTTATAATATAAAATACATGAAAATCTCACTTTTTATAATATGGGACCTTTAATGCATATTTAACCTCTAAAAATAAAGATTCACTTTGCTAGGGAAAATATTATTTCTGCTGCAGTAGTTTAAATGTCACAGTACATGTAGAAAATAATAGAAAAGGTGTCTGATTTAGTTGTATTTTTGACAGACATTTATGAGTTTTTGTATCTTTTGCAGACGTTTATGGCTGACAGATGTAAAGTAGAAAAGCAAGCTCTCTGTAAGAACTCCTCTTTCTTGCAGGTGCAGCACCCTCCTGGGTTATAGTTTCAGTGCTGTCAGTCATCACTGTTCTGTGTCTCCTCATCTTGCTCCTCTTCTGCTACAAGGACAAACTGAAATTACTCTCTGGTAGGTTACAGTCACGTTAATCTTGAAGTTCTCCTCTAGCTATGATGTTTCATTATTGCTCTTTTTAAAAGTTTATGATTTTAAAAGGTGTCATACATGGTAGACATTGATTCAAAACACGCACGTTGCACAGAAGTGACTACTATTACGTCTGATCACATTAAGAACACATCGTAGTACATACAAACTAAATACTTTCTTTAGATTTTACTTGCTGTGTTCACCAGCCTCTTTGCAGAACATCTCAATCATTAAGATTTCTGCTTCGGCATTTTATTCAATATTAAGGTACAATAAGTTGTTTCTTTGTCTAGTAAATCTGCGATCCTGTGTCCAGAATCTGAAGAGGACTAGGATACAACAGGTAAAGTGGAATTTCAGTTAAAAAGCCATGGAAATACACAAAGTTATTACATGTATTCACACCTACTTATTAGATTGTTTATTACATATATGATCAAATAAAACAATTGGGAACAAATACAGCTCTTATGTCTATTACTACATGGTGTAGGGTTTGGGAAATCACATATTTCTTACTATTCATGCACAAAATAACAGTTCCTTACAATGTGCCTGTCTTTGTTTCTGTGGTTCTAGGAGACCTTGGCCCCTCTTTACCACAGTGGAGCAGGAGGAGGCCCTGGAGGCCCCAAATGTACACCCTGTGTTACGACCAAACTCATTTACCCAACGCCCACACACGATGAGCTCCCATGCACCTATTCCACCTCTGTTCTCGATGCCAAGGTCTCACTGCCCTTCACGAGGGAAATGACAGAAAAAGAAGGGACCAAGGGGAAGACGGTGACGGAGGATCGGAGCGAAGGCTCCGGAGAACCCGAGGAGGTGTCAGAAGAAGAGGAGGTCGTGGGTGCGTCTCCTCTTTTGGCAGGTTCTTGTGTGTGTGTCATTCCCGTCCGCGAGCCGTTGGAAGTAGGGGAGAATGAGGACTGTAGCCAGGCTGTCAGCCCGGGGACTCCAGGAACCTGCTCATGCGGAGGGCTAGATGGAGATGAGAGTGGGAAAGAGGAGAAAAGTGGGAGTGTAAGGGCTGAAAATGGTGATGGAAATCAAGAAAAGATGGTTTTGTCCAAGAGTGAGACAGGTGTTGCATCTCTTGTCTCCCTTTCTCCTCCACTCCTCCACACCTCCTCTGTAATCCCTCCATCCAGTCCACTTCCTGAACTCTGCCTGCCGTTGTCTCAGGCTCAGATGAGACCAGAGTTTAAACCCTACCTGACCGACAGGTTACTGGTAAAACAGGAGCAATTATATAGACCGGCATGCAAAGACTCCAACTCAACAGAGAACAATACGACCTCCGCGATGACCTCGGTCAACCCCTTGATGACTTCCTCGTCTTTTGGAGATCTCTACTTGGACAAGCCCCCTGAGGCCTCGAGCCCAGAGAAAGGACAAGAACTTTCCTGGGGGGATAGCAGGGGAAACAAGCTCTCTTCTGGGGAGTCAGAACTGGAGTGCTCACCTGAGAGCCTCCATAGTCAGCTGGCTGAACCAACTCTTACCTCAGGTAGGTGGAAATGTAAAACTAGCTGCCTCAAAGACTTGGTCTTGGTCCCCCCCATGCATCAAAAATGAGAAAATGACACATGAAATAATAGGTACGACAAAAAGAAAAATACTAATGAGTGTGAGACTTTCAAATTATAAAATGGGAGGTCAAAATTATGAAATACAAAGTTTGAATTATGACTTTTTAACTCAATAGAATGAGTTTTACCAAATAAATGTCAAATTGTGATACAAAGTTTTGATATTTCATATTTTTGACTTACTTTCATAATTATAGTGTCATGAAAAAGTCATAAAAAGTCATAGTATATTATCTCATAAAAAAGTTTTTTAATAAGTCATAGTATAGCATACTATAAAAAATAATTAAAAAGTCATATTATAGAATTCCATAAATAAATTCATAGTATTGTATGTCATAAATATGTCATAAAAACTCACGTTATAGCATGCCATAAAAAAGTCATAAAATGTAAAAAAAAATAAAGTTGTTTGTCATAAAAAGCCATTAAAAAAATCATAGTACAGTAAGTCATAAAAACGATTTTTTAAAAAAGTGAAAAAGAAAATCAAAAGACTTGGAAAGTCAATCTCATAACTGGATAGTCAATCACTTAATTCTGATTTAGTATCTCATTATTTTCCACTTAGTATTAGTGCGTTTATTTTTAAAACTTTTCATCATTTTTTTTCCATGGCAGAAATGAGCTTCCATACTTCTGCGTGTAGATTCCCAGAAAGTCAAACTATTTTTTAGCTCTCTTAGGGCAATACAAAGATGCTACAGTAAGGAGCTGGATAATTCCTGAATATTTTTTGCTATGACTACTCAGCAATGTCAATGAAAACTGAATGCACAGTGGTTGTGTACTCCGGGGATAATGGCTCATTACAAAGACTGCGGGACCACAGTTGTGTTTGCCAGGTGGATTCTGTGTTCATTGTTTGTGCAGGCAGTCACCACCACTGTATTGCCACAGGGTCATACCCATACACGATTTGATATACTACACGGCAGCGCTCTCTTCCCGCAGAATAGGTGGGATTGGCGACCAAGAACAACAGAGTGAAATTCATGTTGGTTTTAATGGCGAGTTTTACCGTCACATGGATGAACTTGTATTGTTCTCGCAGAAACCTTTACACACTGCCAAAGAGAAAAAAAAAAAAATCTCTGGGAATCATATTTATGTATTGTGCCTCAAACGCAAAGTGGTTATGGTTAGTTATAAAAGCACTATTATCAGAACGGTCTGATCGAGACAGTGGTTAGCGCAAACTGGGGTATTATTAGGTGAACACAACTTATAACAGAGGATTGGTTTCAGCAAAAGAACAAGAAATTTGTGTGATTGTTTCCAAGAAATATGCTTTATGAAAGCCAGTATTGATAGTTGGACCCCGAATTTTGGGAGACCACACAGGAAGCGGGAATAAGATATGTGAGTGTTTGATGAGCGAGCGAACCGCCACAACCACACTCTAACATACAGCGTTGTGTGTGTGCGTCAGTGTGAACTATGCCATCTACAAAGCTCCTGTTTACCCAGAGTTCCATAGGGTTGCGCAAAGTGACCACAGCTTTAATTGAAGCAAGATGTGCGCAGCTTGAGTAATACTTTTAGAACCCTGCCCACCCAACAAAAACACACAGAGACACACAAAATGTGAGTTTTTCTTTTTTACTCTCACTGATGACTCGCTTCTTTAATTACACTCTGGCTGGCCTGAAATGAACACCATTTCCCATCATGCAATAATATGTGATTAAACGGATTTCCCGCATGTGCTATTTAAAGGTCGAGCAAGGGTCGAAGGTGTCACCTGTCCTCCTGAAATGTTTTTCTCAAAATTGATTTCTGAAGCTGGACAATATGCAACATCTGTGTTATCTGTTTTGGGGGTTAAATGCATTTGCTCAGTGACACGTCAACAGTAGTAATGACCCAGATATACTTTTTATTGGTTGAGGAATTAAACTGGCAGCTGTCCAGGTAAAGTAAGCAAGATTTTGGGGAGCTTTGTGTATCATTTTCTTTGAGGTTGAACAGGAGAGGGGTGCAAGAGTTCAACTTTAGTCTTTGGTTTAAAAGCCCTGTCAGTACACTGTATTGTCCCATTTGTTGGGCATCCAGAAAATCAGCTTGACAGAAGAACCTAAGCAGATTCCATAGCGCTTTGTTTTCAAAGTTGCGGTGGATCAACATATTTTCGAGCTAGACCTCTCAGACTGGTATTCCGGGAAAGGATCTTGGTTGGGGAACACAGAGACGCACTTTCTGTGAGTGTGTGTGATTGTGTTTGCCTTTGCAACTTTGTGTAAAAGTGTCCGCTAGAGCCTGTTTGCTTACAGTTTCTGTGATTATGTGTGTGTGCGTGCACATGTGTGGACAGATGAGGCATGAGCTGTGAGTCACGGCGGGTCGGCTGGAAACTCAGACAGGAGGCTGGATAGGAACCAGGGGCTTAATGTGGTGGTGAAAGATGGCTCACGAAACAAAAACAGTTTATTTCCTAATTCACCTGGATGGTTGGAATCCATTGATGAACAGTACGTGGACATCCGTAGATCAGTGCAAGTTTGTAAGGTATCTTCTGGAGAAACATGCTACACTTGTGGATGGAAATAAAGGTTAGAGAGAGTTGAACGGCACTTTTTTTGTTTTTGCACTTATTCAGCCATGTCTGTAAAACCCTAAACTCTTGACAAATGACTTGTTTTCAGAGGTCTTGGGTTTCTCACGCTAAAAAGTGCTGGACAAAGGATATGATATGGCGGGCTATGTAGCTGCGGCCTCTCTGTGGTCACCCTGCATGGTCATTACACCCACTGTCCATTTGTCATCTGAGGTTAGCCAAGATATAGCCCCTTCTTCACTGACATCAGGAATAGGGGAAGCTCTATCTGCCTGTGTGTAGGGGGGAAATTGAAGGCAGTGTCATATACATAGTTCTACATGTTTCTCAATAAGGTGTCCTAACTCGTCATTTTCTATATCAGTTATGAGTGGGAGTAGTTGATTCATTCGGCTTTTGTCACGCTATCAGCCAAAAATTTTTTCTTAGAAAGGGCGAAAACAAATGCAATGTACCAAGCAAATATTATCCATAATTAATGTCCCATTTCTCCCTCCAACATTTCATGTACAGGTCAGGTGTCTGGGAACAACAACACCACCTTCATCTCCAGCGGTCAGGTGATGAACTTCAGCGGGGACGTCATCGTTGTCTACGTCAGCCAGACGTCTCTCGGCAGCGACGGGGCGGGGCAGGACGATGCCTTCGGTAGCCCCGTCCAGGAAGAGGCCAATGAGACGGCCCAGTTTTTCCAAAGCGTCCTGAGGACGCAAGGGGACTCCGTTTCCCAAAGCACCTTGCAGGACGAGACACTGCCAGTCCAGGAAGTGATGGAGGAGCGGCCGCCAGGGAAGTGAAAAGAGACCAATGGCTGTTTTGTTTGTCAGAAGAAGTTTAAGAACTTTATAGGCCCTTTAAGTCCCACCGGACTGAGCTACATCCGCCCCTACAGTACAGTGATCATCTCCATAACCCTCAGACAAATGGCCTCTGATCATTTCTGTTGGTTACTTCACCTTATATATTTTAGCTCCTAATTGCATTAGAAAAATACCTGAATGAATTTGTATAGCATACCAGCTTTCTGTACAAGAACAAGGAAAGGAAGGCTTCCACTTAACAGGAAGCTGAGAGCAACTCTTAGGGATGTGAAGCTATCGATCTATGCCGACATTGTTTATATCTAGTCCATTTTCACACATTAGTCATTGAATCTTGCCTCAGGCATCGCTAAAGTGCCTTTATTCATTTTCCATTGGAAGGCTTCATGCTTTTTCAAATGGAAACTCCCTCCATTCCAGACAATGGTGGGGAATTTTGTTGGGAATTGGATGTGGAACTGGGTTCAGACTGGAAGAAGGTCATGCTTTTATTGTATGTAAATTGCAGATGGGTCTTGTTCCTTTCTCATTTCCCACCTTCCATCACCTTCCAGCCAGGTTAAAGTCCGTACATTCCTGTTTTAAATTTGACTGTTGGATGATTTCAAGAATTTCCTCGCATAACAAAATATCCACCATGTGGAAATAATTGTGCTTGCTCTCACAAAATCATGCCATTAAAGTCAATATTTTTATAGTAGAAAATTCAATCTACAAGCTCCATTAAGATCTGGCAATTTCCTAAGTGAATGTTCCTTTTTTCTGGTATGTAGGGTTTGACAAAAGCTAATTTACAGTAAAAAGACACAGTTTTGGTACGACGCTTGTTTATCCCATATGTTTTTTATTCTCTTCTTATTGCACCACAAGTGCAGTGTGTGTCTAAGAAAAAAAATGCTATGCATTTGATAAGCTATTTTATTACTGGTTTGTTTTGTTTCATAATGTGCCAGCCTTAATGAAGAAAATGTCAGCCTGTTTATATTTTAATTAATTTTACAAAGTAGATTGTTTATGTATTATTTCAGAAGATGCATTACGTGATCGATGTTTGTATATATTTCAAAATAAGCATTATGTATTTTTGAAACAACAATGAACTTTCACTTTGTGCTTCCTGTCATTTGAATTGAGGTGTGGATGTGTGAGCCATTGACAGCAGGTTAAACACACACAGTAGGAGTTATAAGGGACTGTTCAATTACAACCATGCCATATGTATGCAGCCTTTCAATTATCATGTACATATCTATCAAACCTAATGCAATGAACCCCTGAGAGAATATTTTGATTGAAATTAAATATGTTTTGCATCTGATCCTTTCAGGGATGGCTGCTATCCTACATTCTGTGGTTTCTCTCTGTCAACTTTCCTATTCTGGGTTCGACAAATTACAATGAACGAGTCATTTATCTCCTCGAGATGATCTGTAATCTTCCTGAAGCAACGCTAATTACACATGTGGCGAGGCCTCTCTGTCTTTGTCCCCCGGTGTTGACAGACGGACGGGCAGACAGACAGGCAGCCTTTCATCAGGCCTGTGGATGGCGAGCAGCTGTGAGGGGAAACGGAGCTAGAAGTCAGACCAGCTAGCGTCACAGAGAGACCACATGAGAGAAGCTGGCAGCACTCATTTAGGCCTGGTTTGGGTCAGCAGGAGTATGTTTATATATGCGTGTGTGTGTGTGTGTGTGTGTGTGCATCTCGTCTCAGCTTATTTTATGGTTGTTTTTTGAAAACAGGAAGTTATGACTAGCTTTCACATGGTTTACATGAGACCTGGCTGCCCGGCCAACACAGAACCTGACTGTAAATGACTTCAGCTTCTATTTTTTTCAGCTTTTTCATGTGAGAAAACAGTCCCTCATTTGACTGAAGATATGTAGGAAGTCATTAAACCACTGCATGTTGCTACAGTCCGCCCTCTAGTGGTGTGTTAGGATGACAAAAAGATAAGAAATCTCAAGTAAATGTGAAAAATTGTGGTTTTAAAAAATAGTGCAAGGCAAGCAATGACTCTGTTTGTCACATTTTTTATAAGCAGGTCCTGCATTGACTAGATAAAGTCTGTGGTCTTATTAAATCACATAAATACAACCTATTTCCCACCACACACACACACTTTTTAAATGCTATGAAATAAAAGAAATAGAAATTCCTGAAGAAGGGGAGGGGAAACCCGCTCTTGAGTAATGCTACGGGTTCTGTGTTCACACTGCAGTCCCTTCAAGGATCGAATGAACTGTCACGGTCAAACCAATCAGCAATTAGGATATACAGCCGGATGATAACTTAGACCTTCCTGTGGAAAGCACCAGAAAATCCACAGTGGTGAAATGCTGAAATTACAGTCGGCTCACCTGTGGATCCAGGTTTTCAATTTCACCTGCGGTGAATCTTCTGCACAAGACACTTAACATAAGATTAGCTTTTATTTCCCCAATGGTCATTTGTCATTCAGCAAAAGCAGTTTCCAGTTACTCCACAGATGATGATTTTGCATGCAGGACATATGAGGAGCTCAGTCAAATCAAACTACCAAAAAATAAAGTAACGTCACTTAGCAATGCCTGGACCAGCAGATTATCACCTTAAAGAGGACCTATTATGCAAATTTTTTGGGTGCATACTTGTATTTTGGGTTTCTACTAGATCATGTTTACATGCTTGAATGTTCAAAAAACGCTTTACTTTTCTAATACCAGCTGTGCTGCAGCACCTCTTTTCACCCACTGTCTGCAATGCTCCGTTAGATCTCTTGCCACCTCCTGAACCAAACTCTTCGGACTCCGCTCTAGCTAGCTTTGTTTGAGGGCGTGCCAAACAAGCCGTTGTGTTATTTGGTGACATCACCACATTATGGAAGAAAAGGCGGGACTTAAAATTAGGCGTTTCAGGCAGTTCAGGAGCAGTGTTTCTGTAGGGGAGACAGTAACTCCCTTTGGTGTGGAATTTGGGCTTTGTAACTTTTCAGACCTTTTACAAGCACAAAAAAACTAAATAACAATAAAGGAAAGAGGAAAAGAACAAAAGCATAATAGGTCCTCTTTAAAATGCTGCTGCTTACATGTTAATGTATATTTAAAAAAAGAAACAAGTTTAAATCTGCTTTTTATGTGTAGTGGAGTTCCACTAGTGTAGTGGGTATCCAGTAGCTACTTTTACTAAGTAAGATACATGACATTGCAATAATCTGCTGAGCCAAAGGTCAGGTTCAATTTAGAAATTGCAAGCATTAAAACTGCAAACTAAATACACAAACAGTTCTCTGTACTTTGGCAAGCAGTACCTACCATGTGATTGCAGTTCAAGAACCCTAAGTGAAATTCTGGCAAATTGATTAGTTACATTAAGAGACTATTAACAGTAGGGTGTTTGTATTGCACTCTAAAATACATATTATCTCACTTCTCTGTCGTCCTCTCTTTTACATCTCTGGACCTGAGTCATGAGACAACATCTGTGGGAGCCACTCACAGTTTTAGGATTACAATTTTGTATCACCAACTACAGAAATGCAAGCAGTCAGGTAAGAAACTTCTCATGTACGATATCATCGTGTAAGCCAAATTGAATCATATTAAATATCTATTGACAAAATGCCATTTATTTACCCAGATTTGGGCACCAGATGGGTGGAGACTGTTGCCTTAGGTCATTTCAGACAGATACTGAAATGTCAAGCGAAGTTGCCAAGTCAGCTCGAAGCCTGTGACTTTTAACTTATTTTATACGATGACTGTTGTTTTCTGGTATTCACTGTTTTGCCTTAGGTGGTAAACCTCACCCAACTTATAATTCAGTTGCTGTAAGTTTAAACAAACATGTAACATAAACAACCATTATTCTCTCCACTTGTCTTAACAGCTTTTTGTATTCTCTTGATATTAAAATCTGGATTTCACCATCCTGTTTAGTGTCAGCATCCCCCTTAATATTTCCCTAATCATTTCCACCTTCATGCCTCACTCCTCAGGTCTCTGTTAATCCCCAAGTGGTCTTCGGATGTGCGTCTAGATGGGAGGACAGCTGTAATAACAGGGGCCAACGTTGGAATAGGCAAAGAGACGGCTAAAGATCTGGCCGGCAGAGGCAAGCAAACAGAACCGCACATTTAATGACAAATGTGATGACTTATAGGCTCTTTGTATTATTCTCTCTTAATGTGTGACTCAGAGTGCCTGTGTGGAAAATGTTTACAGCTTAACAGGCATGCACGAATAACAAATATAATGAGGTGGCTTGAGTATTAAACTGCTAAATTAAATGAAAAATACAGCTTAAAACATGAGACCAGAGCAGAGAACTGGAATTACAACTAATGCTTACCATACTGTGTATATGTATATATATAGATGTATAAACACTGAGACAAAGATACATATTTAAAAGTAAGCTCCTTACTTTGTTCAAAATTCAACATGAATGTACATGCAAGCACACAGTCACCATTAAGAGGCTATTAATCTCCGTAGGTGCACGGGTGATTTTGGCATGCAGAGACATGGCAAAAGGAGAGCAGGCTGCTCGTGATATCATAAGGGAGGTGAAGGGAGCCAAAGTAGTCGCCAGGCAACTGGATCTGGCTGACACCAAATCAATCTGCCAGTTTGCTGAGAATATCTACAACAGTGGGTGGCACACACACACACACACACACACACACGGAGACTCCAGAATACAGTATACGTGTTTCATTTTCAAGACTGTAATGCCGGTAACTTTGTTTTCCAGATGAGAAGGCTCTTCACTATCTGATCAACAATGCAGGTGTGGCTATGTGCCCGTACGCCACCACAGTGGATGGATATGAGATGCAGTTTGGAGTCAATCACTTAGGTACGATGAGATTAACATATAGAGGAAATACACTAGTTTGGGGGGAACTGTCTCTTGACAATTTGAATTCATTGATTAAAATAAATCTAACATTTTTATCGGACCCTGCCAGTGGCTATTTAAGCAATGAAATATTAGCATGCAGCAAAAACACAAATTATCAACCAGCTCTTTTTGGTGACTCATTACTAATTACTCATTAATGGATGACCAGTGAGCCAATCTCTGAAGCCTTTTTTTATTTCTTTTCTTCTTCCTAACTTGTATTTTGCTCCCTATGTGTCTTATTTCTCCTCTTATTTCTCTCTACTTCCACCCACTTTCTCCCTCCTCAGGTCACTTCTTCCTGACCTTTCTGTTACTGGACTTGCTGAAGCACTCGGCCCCATCCCGGGTCATCAACTTGTCCTCGGTGGCTCACAACATGGGCAAGATCCAGTTTGATGACCTGGCCAGCAAGAAAGCCTACCACCCTGTCAGGGCCTACGCACAGAGCAAGCTGGCCAACATCCTGTTTACCAGAGAGCTGGCCAAACGGACTGAGGGTAGGGCAACATTATGCACAATGTATGTCTGTCTTAATGTATCCCTCTGTGCCTCTGTGTCTCTTTTCCATGTGCGTAAAAAATGGATCTGCATCTCTTGCCAGTGTGAGAGTCTCATGCCTCAACCACAACCGCTCTAGGCAAGAGACAGAGCAAGGAGAAACTTGTTTGTACAAAAACACACTGTTCTTAAGGAATGATCACTCCACTGAACACACCTTTGTTTGTCAGTCTCAGATCTAATCATTTCTACAGAGATGATTGAGGATTGTATTCATATGTAAAGCTTAGAGTTAATATACAGTGTTAGGTTGTTGTCAAGGGTTTTCTTTTATTTCAGGTTGACCAAAACAATACAGTGGGATAGAAAAACAGTGTGTGTTTTGGGAAGTTTGGCATCCACATCAACCCATTCGAAAGAACTTCTGTACCTAAATGCACCCCCCTTTTGCCTACAGCTCTAGGTGTGATGGCTTACTCTGTGGACCCCGGCTTTGTGAACACTGAAATAACAAGGCACATGGGAGGCCCTCTTGTGAGCATAACGAAGGGGTTCAGTTTCATGATCAAGACACCTGCAGAGGGAGCCTACACCAGCATCTACTGCACCGTCACTCCTGAGAACCAGCTGCTCACTGGAGGATACTACAAGTCAGTCTGAAATGCTATTGCGGTAGCAGCAATACTCAAGATCAATCAGTTCAAATTAGCCAAACTAAGCCACTTAACAAGCCTCCTAAGAAGGGAAAGGCAGCATGACAACACACACATTTAACCAACCTGATCTCATTGTTTCTTTGATGGTGCATAATGTTGGATATTGTAGTTTTTTAATTGTAGTCATAGGATTTTTTGGGTCAACAGGACACAAAAAAAGTCTTCTTAAGGTGTGGCAGAACTGATTCCTCAGATTTCAGCCCTAGGTGAAAAGCCTGACAAACCCTTCCCAGCCACATAAATATACAAACACAAAAACATATTCTGGGAAAACTATGAACAAGATGCCTCCTTATTTTTAATAAACAAATACCTCTTCAATTTTAATAAATTCAGTTTCCAGTTTTCCCCTCTTTGAAAGTTTTCCCCAAATTAAACATTCTCAAAGGACACATGAATGATTGCAAAACAGTAACAAGCTTTTCCTTTCGGCCGGTAATCTGGCTTTTGGCAACATGGAGTGCCCAGTGGCAGACAACCCTTTTTCCCTTAACCACTGTCAATATGTAAGAGGTGTGGGTTTGAGGTCTGCACTGATTTTCAGTAAGTTCAGAATGTCCCAGGGTTCCCATTTTCCACCTCTTTTATGCCTTCAAGAAGGGCATCGTCACACCATGATTGGCCAAAGAGGAAAATGCACCCAGCTGCTCCCAACTATCACTCAGGAGCCAGTACCCACACCCTGCACAACAGGTGATCTGAATCATTTGCTACTTATCTCCACAGTCAGCCAAAATTAATGTGGAAAAAAAGTTTGACTAAAGAAAATGCAGAAAATTGGTGACTGGTGCCCGATGCAAAAATAGACAGCTACATCTAAAAGCAATCACAGCTACCAACAGGCCATACACTGAATGTACAAAATGTACTTTTCTCATGAGATACACTGTTAAAGTGAATGCATGTAGAAGCTATCATTCATCACTGATTTCCCTCCTTAATTATGTACCAATTACAATAGAGGAAGATTAGATAAAGAGAAACAGGGTGTTTTAAAAAGGCATTTTAAAACTTTAAGACAACCAAAAAGTTGCATGTGCAAAAGAGGTCATGACTGTCTTTCCTTTCCTTACAGGGACTGTGCCAGTGCACAGACCGCCAGGGCGGGTCAGGACGATGGCACCGCCTTAAAGCTGTGGGCCGTGAGCTGCCACCTGCTCGGCATCCGCTGGAGATAAACTTACATTTAAATATGCTCTCCTATATGCTGTGAAGCACTATGCATGAGCACATACAGTGATACCCTTTAATATTATGCAGATTTATGGAAACAGGATACTAATACGAGCCTAATTATTGTAATAGAGTTTGACTGGTAAAAAGGTAATGAAGGCTGGGAATGCTAATAGGTTGGAGAAAGCAATGTTGAAAAGCTGTTGGCTGCTAATAAAAAAATATCACTGCTATTCAAAAATGCCAATTGTTCTTTGTGTGTTTTGTTTGACTCAGCTAATCTACAAACTAGGATGTCAGCATCTCCTTAGTCTTCACTGTTGTGTCAAAAACTCCTGTCCTGAATGAGTCATTCAATATTTAAAGGAACAATAAGTAGTACTGACAGCTAGCGTTTGAAATGGGTACTGCAGTCCAGATTTAAAACATTGCAGCCATGTATTGCAATTTCAAAGGAGAACATACTGGCTGTAGCATTGAGGAGCCATTATTTCAATTTAGCATGTTTCCTTAAAGCTTCAGTAGGCAGAATGTTTTTGGCATCATCAGGCAAAGAATCCATAATAATCTTTCAGCATTTTGTAATTTAAGTGTTCTGAGAGATAACTAGACTTCTGCACCTCCTCATGGCTCTGTTTTCAGGCTTTAAAGAATCTAGCCCATGACGGGAGACTTTGGCCAATCACAGGTCATTATAGGGAGAGAGAGCGTTCCTATTGGCTGTTTTTCAACAAAGACAACTGTCAATCACTCACAAACTCTGATCAAACGGTCAAACTAGGCAGCGCTGATCAAATCTGAATCAATATTCTGTTACTGTAATGCCAATTTCTCACCTCAAATGTTTCAGAAACATCTTGTAGTGTACTGTTTAGCTGTAAAATGATAAAGTGTTTATCTGGCTGGTGGGTGGTGCTTGGTATTTCCTCAACTGATCTCAACATGGCTGTCGGGTCACAAACGTTCTCATTTTACAGCTAAACAGTACACTACAAGATGTTTCTGAAAACATTTGAGGTGAGAAATAGGCATTACAGTAACAGAATAGTGATTCATTTTCGATCAGCGCTGCCTAGTTTGACCGTTTGATCGGAGTTCGCGAGTGATTGACAGCTGCTCAGAGACGGCAAGGCTACGTCTCTGCTCTGATTGGTTGTTTCCCTCCCGTCTGTGAAATCTTGCAGAGGAGGACACAGAGGCACATGATTTTTTTCAGATTACCTGTCTCATGCACTGTACTGTCAGGATATAGTGACCGTTTTATAAAAATAACTTTTTTGTAATCATATTTTCTCCAATTCTACCTACTGCTGCTTTAATCTCTGATGACATATCATGGTCATTTTATAATTTATTACAGTAAATATATTACATATTGGTCCTTTAACAAGATTATGATTTTTCTTTTCTTTATTTTTTTTTACAGTGTACAGCTAATTCTGGAAATCCTCATGACTGGGTAACTTGGTCCAATTTGACTTTGGAGGCCCTCAAGTGGCCAGGAGGCAATGTTGCAATATTATCATGATAAAATCACAGCATGAAGTATGCAGTTTATATTTCCTGACACTCAGTGGTGTCACAAAAAAAACAAACTCTTCTCTTTTGCCAGAATAGATTTCCTCCCACTCCTCTCTGCTGAGCTCAGTCTGTAACTTGAGTCTCTCCAGCAGCAGCAGCAGCAGCAGCCGGCTGATCCACAGTCTGCAAGTTGCCAATCAATTATGCGTCAGCTCGCTTCTGATTGGCTCAGCCGTGTTATTGTCGCGGCGGGGTGGGGAGAGACACAGACACGATGAGGAGGACTGAATCCAGGAGGTAACCCTCATTTTGCTAAAGTGGCTCACTGGTCCTGAGGTTGGAAGCTGTTGCTCTTGAGGAAGAATGAACTGCAGGTAGGAAAACACACACACACACGCACACAAACCGCTATTAAAACTGCAAAAGGTTAGGTTGTTGGCTCTGTTTCTAACAGGAATGTTAGTCATTTTAGGGAGATTAGATTAGACCGTGCCAGCAGCAGATTTGGATCTGATTAGACCTGTGTACAAATGTGTAATTATAGCATCGATTCAGACCCAATTGGCTCTTTGTAAATTATTAGTATTCATCATCATCAGTCATTAGTAAATGAAAAAACAGTTGAAGTTACCACTCTGAATGTTTTTGCTTTTGTTAATGTGAATATTTTCTTTCATACATACAGAAAAATAGTGTTTTCATATCATAATTATAATCAGGGAATATAAATACCTATTATATGTACAGGATATAGCAAGCATACATACTGTATGTGCTTAAATGTAACAAAAGTCACATTTTTTGTTAATGTCATCATCAATTTATGGATCATGTTTTTTGATTTTCCTGTTATTCTGAATTAATGTGTGTGCTAAAACAAAGTAGATTATACAGCAATAATAGCAGTGGGGATTGGAAAGTTGTACAAAATAATACTTATTATGAAAGAAACTATTTTTTTTTTTTACCAACATGTGTTTTTTGCTGTGTGTTGTTCAGGAGTGTGTGCTGTTGTTAGTCTGAATGTTTTCTTTAATACTTACAGAAAAATAGCCAGGTGTTTTCATATCATAATCATAATCAGGGAATATAAATACCTATTATATGTACAGGATATAGCAAGCATACATACTGAATGTGCTTAAATGTAACAAAAGTCAAATGTTTTGTTGATGTAATCATCAATTTATGGATCATGTTTCTTGATTTTCCTGTTCTGAATGAATGTGTGTGATAAACAAAGTAGATTATACAGCAATAATAGCAGTGGGGATTGGAAACTTATATACAAAATAATACTTATTAGGAAGGGAACTATTTTGTTTAACCAACATGTGTTTTTTTTTTTTGCTGTGTGTTGTTCAGGAGTGTGTGCTGTAACCGCTGGTCATCCGAGGAGAGGTTGGATGGGAAAACAGTCATCATCACCGGAGCCAACACTGGTATTGGAAAAGAGACGGCCAGGGACCTGGCGAGAAGAGGTATACTGTCAATCTCCATTTGCCTCGGTCTATTTCTGGCTCCCCTTGCTGTAATGTGTACCTGCCTCTTTTCTTTTCTTTTCTTTTCACTGACTTTCAAACTGTGACTTACACATTCCAACCCTTTCCTCTGGAATTAAGCACTCTCTAATGCTTGAGGGTTGTTTAAAGCTATAAAGCGTGATCTTTGACTGTGCCCTCTGTCCTCAGACCTCCACCAGAGAATCAGGTTTAATCCTGCTGCTTGTGTGCTTTATTCAGTGTGTGCTTTGTTTTGGTGGGACTATCACAGGCTGTTTCAAGTGATTGTATTGCCTCCTTAACCTTTTAAATATTCCAAGGGCGAAATAAAGGGCAGATGGAAAAAGAGATAACCAAAATGAGCACCTTGATTAACACTTCACCAATCCAAGTGGCAGTGATGGAAGACAGACGATGCATTAAGGGGACAGAGGAGGCATTGTGAAGGTCTGCTCTCCTCCCGAGCCAGACAGGCAACAAAGAGAGATTGGAGGCACGCACGCACGCACACACACACACGCAGAGTGAGCTATTCAAAAAGTGGTTCTGCATGCGTGATTCAGTTTTTTTTCATTGATTTGCACTTAAAAAGGCTCAGCATGGCATCTACATCCTCTTTTGTGAAAACAAACCATTTGTGTGAGTGCACATGTGTGTTTTATTTTGTAAATGAAAGGGCAACCACTGTATGGTAACACATTTTTGTAATAAAAAAAGTGAAATTAAAATGAAGATAAATACAGAATAATGTGAGAAGTGACAAAAGAAAGAGAGGACACAAACAGAACCATCACTGCCAGAGGAAAATAATAACACTACTGTTGTGGTCTGGTGGAGAATTCACCATCCGATCGCCGTATCACCTTTCAGTAAATGGGATTATGTAATGCCATGATGACAACGTGATTAGATTTGCGAGGATTCATAACAGAAGGTGGTTCCTTGGGGGTGCTGTATCAGGACATCCAAACTGAATCTCAACCTTTGAAATCGTTTTATTTGTTTGGTCATAACGTGCTGAATCTGAATAATACAGAATATGATCAGGTTTGACTTAAGCCATTATTTACATTTTGTCCTTTACTGACATTATTTCTGCATGCATAACAGTGGAACCATGTGCTGCATGATCTTTAACTTGACTCAGTATGGCTTTCCATTCTCACTTTTGTTTACTATGTTATTTAATTGAGTGAATTTGGCTACCAGGGAAATGTAGGAACAATTGGGTCTTCCCACATGGGAACAGCAGGGGGGGGACAAAGACACTGTGATGGGATACAGACGCTAAGCTCCAACTGATTAATGGCTCTCCTCTTCCATAATTGGTGGGCACAGCAGCTATTTTGTGTGGTGGGGGGGGGGTGTCTCTCTATTTGTTAGTTTGTGTGGGAATGCATGCATATTTTGTGCGTGGGTGAGAGTGTGTGTGTGTGTATGTGTCCTCAATGCCCCTTTTTCTGGGCTCATTAAGGAGAATGCATCGTAATTTGCGTCAGAGGCGAGTGTGAATGACACAGTTGAGAGGGTCTTGTGTTCATGCGAGCGGAGCAGCTGGCTAAATGGGATACTGAATGAGAGGTTGGGGAACATTAGAGGATGAGCTCAGAAGTACACTGAGGCAGATTCACGTACTTCCTCCTTGATTGACGTAGTCTGCTTTGTGTGCCTAGGAATGAGCAACGCTTTTGTAGTTTGGGGTTTGAGGGGGCTGGAGCCTCTCAGAAACACAAACAAACTTATACCTATAGGGACAATTTAAAGTTTTCGAGTTCCTATGGGAGGAAAGTAGTGGGTAATGGGGGGGAACATGTCATTTCATCATCATCATCAAGTTGTGACCTTTGGCCCTTGTTTTTCAGGTGCACGCATCATCATGGCGTGCAGAGACCTGGAGAGAGCAGAGGAGGCCCGGACGGATATTTTGGAAGACACGGGAAATGAGAATGTGGTCATCAGGAAACTGGATCTCTCGGACACCAAGTCCATCAGAGTGTTTGCTGAACTCATCAACAAAGGTAGGGAACTAACCTTTATCTTATATCTCCGTAAATGGCAGGGTCAGTGGATCAATCCTACTGGAATTTCTCCTGATTTTCCTTTCTTTGCATACTGCAGCCGCACCACTATTTATGCATATGTGCATGGGTTAATGAGGCTGTAAACTGTAAAAGCGTCATGTAAATGCAGTCCTCTTACCAAACATCAGCTGCATTTATGCCGTTAATTTAACATATGATACTCATGGGAAATTATTATTATTACTAACACTTTGGTTTGGTATCTTCTTTTCAGAGGAGAAACAAGTGAATATCCTGATAAACAATGCAGGCGTCATGATGTGTCCCTACTCCAAGACTGTTGACGGGTTTGAAATGCAGTTAGGTGTCAATCATTTGGGTAAGTCATACAGGAAGTTGTCATCTCTACCTGGATTTTAAATCCATGATAACGTGCATTTTCACACAAGAATATGTCATTACGCAGTAAATGCAGTGAAGTGGTTTAGTTGGCTTAGTGAGATAATTAAAAGAGAGACTGCTCAGTCTTGGTAATTGATGTAACATACAGTTGGCACTCGTGTCTTTGAGGGATTTAATAATACGATCACATAGTGATATGAGGGATTTTCCTACTAAAGAAGTTACACACATTTGAATCCATATTAGCTGGTATTAACAAAGCCGCACAACCCATGTACAAGCCAGCTGGCCAACTTGTCAGTCAGGAAAATGAACCAGAGTTACTGTTTTTCTTCAAGCTGTCAGTGTTTTGAACCATGGCTTCCTTCCAAATGATCTTTTCCTCGGTGGTATTTTTGTCACAGGCTGACAGAGAGAGGAACAGTCTGTGCTCGAACATGGTCACCCACACACATATGAGAACACTTACACAGACCCACACACACACACACACACACACACAGTCACACACGCATGCATGCACACATACATAAATACATACCTGTACATTCACAAACATCCTTTACATGTACATGTGTACTTTAAATAGCGATAAACTCTGCTTAGGTCATCAGTGAAACAGGAAAAAGAGAACAATAGTAAGGAAAGCAAAAACACTCATTTCAGCACTAGTGAGGACACATTGATTTGGGGTACTCCCCCAAGGAATTTTGAGCGTCAAACACTTCATTTCCTGCATTTTGATGAATGTTCATGCACCAATTTATGGTGGAAATGATTTTACTTATGTAAAGGTAAACAAACTTCAGAATATAAACAATTTAAAAATATGTTAGATATGTTATATAAATATAAAAATATGATGGAATATAATGCAGTAAGGCTCTTAGGCATTCAGGCATGACTTTTTTATGACATACTATATTATGATTTTTTTTTATGACATACAATACCATGACTTTTTTTATGACATACTATACTATTATGTTTTTATGACATACTATACTATGATTTTTTTTTATGACATACTATATTATGATTTTTTATGACATACTATACTATGATTTTTTATGACATACTATATTATTATGTTTTTATGACATACTACACTATGACTTTTTTATGACATACTTTACTATAATTCTTTACGGCATACTATATTATGATGTTTTTATGACAAACTATACTATGACTTTTATGACATATTATTCCATGACTTTTTTTATGACATACTATACTATGATTTTTTATGACATACTATACTATTATGTTTTTATGACATACTATACCATGACTTTTTTATGACATACTATATTATGAATTTTTATGACATATTATTCCATGACTTTTTTTATGACACACTATACTATGATGTTTTTATGACATACTATACTATGACTTTTTATGATATACAATACTGTGATTTCTTCATGACATACTATACTATGACTTTTTATGACATACAATACTATGATTTTTTATGACATACTATATTATGACTGTTTTTATGACATACTATACTATTATGTTTTTATGACATACTGTATTATGAATTTTTATGACATACTATACTATGATTTTGAATAAAGTTGTAGTATTTTGAGAAGGAAGTCGGAATAATTAAAAAACAATCTTCCTTCCCTATAGTCTGCTGTGCATGTTGTTATCTCTCTGTATCCCCTTCAGACCGTCTGACAGACACAGAACCCTGTATGGGTAACGTGAGACAATAGCCTGAAAGTGTGTGTCTCACGACTTTCCTCAGGTCACTTCCTGTTGACCTACCTGCTGCTGGACCTCATCAAGCGTTCAGCTCCCGCCCGTATCGTCGTCGTGGCGTCGGTGGCCCACACTTGGACCGGGCTTCGACTGGATGACATCAACAGCGAGAGGAGTTACGATACCATGAAGGCGTACGGGCAGAGCAAGCTGGCCAACGTCCTCTTTGCACGCTCACTCGCCAAACGGTTACAAGGTGAGGTGAGATGGTGCACGCATAAGCACACGACTTCAAGGCATGGAAGAAAGAAAGAATTACCTAGTTACACATTTGGTATTAAATTTGACTCACAAATTCATGCTGTTGAATAGCTTTTGCAAAATCAGAAAAGCAGCATTGTATTCAGTTTTACACATGAAAAGACTGACGTAAGCAAGTCCAAACTAACCATCACTTGCACACTGAATGGCTTGCATAAGTGTCCGTTCTAATTTCATTTTCTTTTCTCATTCTGAAGAAGTGCAGTAATTACATTTCATTCAATCAGACTTTTTGCTGGAAATGAGCCGTTTGGTCGTCTCAATCCATTGTCCTTTCTTCTGCTTAATGGCCAAGAACTGAAAGAAATTACTTTCATATTACGACCCCACAGTCTGATGGATGATTACCTAGATCTGGAATATAGCTATCAAAACTAAGTGCATTAAGATTTTAAATTTCAATTTAAAAAACAAATAGAAGATAAGACATCAAAGAGAAAGAACAACTCTGGCTATTCTACTCATTCACTGATACAGCTGTTGTTTGAAAAAGAAGCACAGAAATATGTGTAAATTGTGATATGCAGAATCATAGCAGAGTGTGCAAATGTTTTTATACATATACAGTATGTGTGTAGGTGACTGCGTAGGTGTATACATGTTGCAGGTACAGGGGTGAGTGTGTTCTCCCTGCACCCGGGGGTGGTGCAGTCTGACCTGTGGAGGCACCAGCACCAGTGTATCCAGGTGGCAGTGAAGATCTTCAGGATTTTCACCAAGACAACACTGGAGGGAGCACAGACCACCATCTACTGCGCCGTGGAGCCAGGCCTGGACAGCCAGAGCGGAGGGTACTTCAGGTACACGCAGTATTTCAGCCAACCTACAATTGGTTATTTACAAGAGCTTTCAGAGTGCAGACTTGTGTAGCTGAGGGTTAACAGTTTTTTTATTCTTATACAATACTCACATCAATGCAGCACTCTTTTCAGTGTGTAATGGTCGTTCTCTGTCCCTGACAGTGACTGCGCTCCTGCAAGGTGCTCAAGAGCGGCTTCTGATGACGACTTGGCCCAAAAGCTGTGGGAGATCAGCTGCAACATGCTTGGCATCACCTGGCAGTGAACAGCTGCAAATTAACCGTGCAGTGAAAGGACATTGTATGCTACGTATCATCTTTTAAAGAGCACTTTTACGCACTTTTATATAGAGGCATTAATGTTACTGTTAATGTTGTGAAACAAGCGCGTTTTATAACAGGAGCAGTTCAAAAGTCATTGGATCACTACCAAGAGCTCTTTTATTTTGAAAAAATATCAAAATGAATCAGACGTTTTAGTCAAATTGTATTTATGAGACAAGATTGCATGATGAAAACTTTACGTCTTTGTACTGTACTTTTACTAACCCATGTGGGAATTCTTTGCTTAGTCAGTTTTGTATCTTGAGTGCAGGTGCTGTTCTGTCTTGTTAAGCTTGTAAAGACGTTAGCCAGCTTGGTCTTGCTTTGGATGAAAATGACTACATGCCGCTGATAAACTTTGACTTCCAGTGGGACAGTTTTCGGCACTGAGGAGAACAATTTGGCTCTAAAAGTTTACAAAAGCAGGCATATACAGACAATAAATACTAGGTAATGGACAGAGGAACATGTAAGAGACGGAAAAAAAGTGTCAAGCTCTTCTTCAGACTATTTTTTCCGTCTCTGATAATTTGTCTCCAAACTGTCTCCAAAAGCCCTTTTTCAAAATAACATTTATTGTACATCAGTGAACATACAGTATTGTGGTTGATAGTTAAAGCACTTGTTCAGCTTTTGTAGCACTTAAAGTATTAAAATGTGCATTTATTGATCAGTAAAACATGAGCCATTGGTCTAAAATGATTCCTTTTTTCTCATTGACCAGCCTAGTATCATGTGATCTGCAGTCTCAGATGTATGTGATAACATGTTCATAATGTAAAAATGAAACTAGACTGGCTAAACATATCTGCTTGTCTGTGACTTTTGTGTAAAAATGACTGTGTACATGAGTTCTGAGTGTATTTAGTTAATGTTTCCAAGCTGTTAGGTTGACCTTTTCAGGTGCAGTAATGTGACACATGGGACACATTTAACCTTTTAGAGTTAAAGGAGATTAGGTAAGTTCAGTGTATTAACAATGAGAGAATTGAGGGTCTTAAAGTCTTAGCCGTGCCACCCAAACAGATGACTGCACATGTATTTCAATGTGAATCACTCCATGGTTCATTCATTCAAATGTAAAAAAGTAATGTTGGAATCCTGCTGCCTCTAGCAAAGTACTGTTAACCAATTAGCAAAATAGTGAATAATACTCGAGGCCCCAATAATGGATAGAAAACTGTGTATAGAATGAAGTGGACTGCAGGACATGTACTTGTCTTTAGCTGGACATGAGTATTACTGTAAGTGTGGGACTTGTTACACCGTAGAATCAGTATAATGTGGAACAAGAGAAAATGCCACTATTCTATTTAGAAACGGTATCTTAATCTAAATCACATGACGGAGTATTTAAGACGGATGGAATGTGGCATGAACAAGAGGAGTGGCGACGAGGAGTCTAGGACCAACGCTCCGTCAAAGCAATGTGTGTAATATGACTTAGATTTATAATCACATTCGCCAAACAAAATATATCACATCGGTCTGCGGTCTTGTTTCCAGAGATGTACTCTATTTTCAAAAACAGTTCTTACTTTATTCTAATAAACTGAGAGTAAAATAATCCTATTTGCTTCATGACATTGAACTAGTTTGTTAGTACAATAAGACAAAGAGTGATTTTTTTTTTTTACTAGATACAAAAATTAATACTTCAAATTATTAAATTGACCTGTATCAGTACTGATCCCACAGCTGTCCTACTGTGACACAACCATACATGTTTTCATGTTTAAGAACAATAAGAGGAAACATTGTGTCATATGATTAAATTATTACAATATTATTAAATTATACAGATTACACCAACAGAGGCACAGTTAATAGGTAGCTATTTATATATTTATATTCAGTAGAATTACAATAATATGTAGGAAAAGAAAAGGAGATAAGTGCATATTCAAATAATTTCAGTCTGTAATTTTTTTAAATCTTTTAAATAATTCAAGTCTTGTGTGCTTTTCTATTTTGCTGCCTAACTAAAAGGAGTTGGAATAAATCTGGATATCTTTAAGGAAATGAGTAGAATGGGGTTAACCCAGGGGTCGGCAACCTTTACTATCAAAAGAGTCATTTTTAGTCAAAATAAAAAAAAAGATCTGTCTGGAGCTGCAAAACATTTGAGCATTTTGATGAAGGTAACACAGTTTATAGTCTAAGTATATAGTATATAAGTCTAACGTAGTGAGGGCCAAAGTGTAAATGTACTACAAAGTATTAGGGCCACATTGAGGGAAAAAACATCTGAGATTTCCAGAATAAAGTTATAATATTACGAGAAAAAGTCGTAACATTACGAGAATGAAGTCATAATTTTACAAGAAAAAAATCTTAATATTACAAGAATAAAGTCAGAACTTTACGAGAAAAAAGAGAGTAACTTATAAAATTACTACTTTATAATATTGACTTTATTCTCATAATATTACAACTTTTTTTCTCATGATCTTGTGACTTTATTCTCGTAATATTGTGACTTTATTCTCATCATATTACAACTTTTTTTCTCATGAACTTTTGACTTTTTTTCTCGTTATATTATAACTTTATTCTCGAAATCTCCGATTTATTTATTTTTTTCCTCAATGTGGCCCTAATACTCCATCGTACCATAGACCTACAACAACGATAAATAAAAATGAAAATGTAAACAAAAAAACATGCACTATACTAATTTTTAACAGTCATTTTCTTCATATCCTTGTATTTTTATATCTGGTATATTTTTTTGTACTTTGTACTACTAACTTTTTTACTGCCTTTTTACTAACATGTTTTGCACTATGGAACTGTGATGCTGGAAACTTGAATTTCCCTTGGGATTAATAAAAAATATCTATCTATCTATCTATCTATCTATCTATCTATCTATCTATCTATCTATCTATCTATCTATCTATGCTACTAGCAGCCTCTCTCTGTATGAGAGCCTCCTCGCATGTAGGTGGCAGTGTGGACAATAATGCAAGCTCAAATGAGAAAGAGATGAAGTCACTGCGCATGTGCGGTGTAAAGTATACGTCAGCTCTTCTTCACTAACTAGCAGTTCAGTAGCTACGTGGCCTTCACTCCTCCGACTGTCTTCTCATCTAACAAGACCTCACAAACAGGTAATCTAAGTCCTATTCTATTCAGTAGCATTGTGTTGTTTTACATAAAGCTAATCCACTAACTGGAGTGTAATATTTGATGGAAAACATAGATCATGTCCAGTATATTAAGAGTTATAACGTTGTGGGAGTCCTGATGCTGAAGTCGACGTCAGCACTGAGCAGCAGTCAAAGCTTTAACATTGTGATTTTGTGTTTTTATATTGTGTCTTGTAGCTTGAACAACATGGATCAGGTAATGCAGTTTGTTGAGCCCAGCCGGCAGTTCGTCAAAGACTCCATCAGGCTCGTAAAGAGATGCACGAAACCTGACAGAAAAGGTAGGTTTCATGTTTAATGTGGCCTCACAGTGTCTCTGTTGTGTTGGCAACAGTGGTTCGAACCATTCGAACCATTCGATCCATTCGATCCAGCTGCCCAATTTCAACAGATTTGGGATCTAAAAGAGCAATATGAGTAATTTTCTTTAATAAGATGTATTTATTTATTTAAAAAAGGATCCCCATTAGCTGATTCCAAACCATCTTACCAATAAGATCATGATGATTCTTGTTATATTTTTTGACATTGATTAGTTTTTTTGTCCTTTCTTCAGAGTTTCAGAAGATTGCCATGGCCACAGCAATTGGGTTTGCCATCATGGGTTTCATTGGTTTCTTTGTTAAACTCATTCACATCCCCATCAACAACATCATTGTGTAAGTATTAAGCAGTAACTCACACAACTTATTTACATGGTAACTGTGTCATACAATTGGTTATGTTGATTTTTATTTTAAGTTACAGTTAAGGGGGTAAAATGCTAAAAAGTATTGTTGTAAGAGGAACAGAGAAGAGAAAGAGGTTTTTCTTGATTAGAGATTGTGTGTCTCTGCTCTGTCCAGGGAATCGCTATCTAAGTGTCTCAGTGAGATAGAGAGAGAGTTTCAGGGAGTTTTGATTAACTGCTTTATTGTCTATCTACTTACGGCAAAGATGTGTAAATAAGTCAAATTGGGAATGCAACAATTCACTGAATTCACTGGTACAGTCTGTCCAGCGGTTGTACAGTATGGCAAGTTTTTTCAGTGTCTTACTCTCAATTTAAAAAAAACAAAAACAAAAAAAAAACAAAAAACAGAGGCTTTGTATTCTCAGGTATTTCTAGTCCAATGCTGCTCTGAAAAAATAATCTTTAATTAATTTAAATACCACTTATTTACCAGAACATATCATTTAGATCCCCAATTGGAGTGGCTTAATTTTGTATAATATTAAACATGTGTTTGTAGATTGTTTTCATGCTCCATCTATTTGGTTTGATTTACAGAGGAACTTCTCAAAACATTTTGAAAACGATATCCTACTAACAAAGATTGAGATATTACTCACTTTTAACAATCCCAGTTTTTTGGCAGATGAAATTTACATAATTAACTGGATTAATCTTAGCAAAATATTATATCCATAAAATGATAGGGCTTAAAAGAATACCCTTCTTTTATACTTTTAAAGATATCCTCTATCCTTTAAGACATATTTGACAATGAAAACATACCAAACCATGACAGCATTTATTAAGCCTTGAATTTTGTGTATTGTTATAACTCTAATACAAATACTTTACAGACCAAACTACAGTAAATCTTAGTTATCTTATTGGTATAATTAACATTAGATAGTGTCAACAAGTTTCTTATTGGCCAATTACGAGCATAAATTACCAGAAAGAACAGTCTTTTAAGAAAGACAAAATTTTATAAATACTTTTTAATAAGTCTATAATTAACATGAGCACTAATTATTTTATATATAATTAAAATAATAATTATTAATAATTATTATATATATATATATATATATATATATATATATTTTTTTTTTTTAAATGTCTGATTAAGATTCTTTTGCATCAGGGAGAAAGTTAATTTTATTACATAATTGATAAAATACCATTAACTCAAATAAGGATCAAAAGTTATTTACATTTACCACACGATACAGTCATTTATCATTGGTTATTTATGTACTGTTAGTTACATAGTTTTCACTACATAAAAGACAAGGGCACAAAAAAAAAAAACTGGTAGCATTCATGATTTAATTTTTGTGCACAGTAGGATAGAACATTCAAATAATATTCATTCAGGCTGTTATCCTAATAGTCAGAATATACAGTATCCTAAAGTGCAGAAGTTGGATTGTCTGTTTATGGAAGAATGTTGTGGCACAATGCTAAATCTAAGTGACACTGATGCACACAATGGGTGTATTTTGGAGAGGGACTTTCTCAAGCAGTGATTAATTGGTTTACTCAAACTGAATATTATAGTAAAATGTTTTGTTCATGTCCCATTTAGCTTTCTCCAGTCACTAACACCGCCTTTCTTGTTTCTCCATCTAGTGGTGGTTAAATGCTGGACAAGAAAAAAACACAAACTTCAATACCTGGAAACGGCGATGCAAAGTGTTATTTGGCTGGTGTGATTTGGGGACTGAAGGGATGACATTTTTACATTCTGTGCAACAACATTTATATTTCGATGTGTAAATAAAACAAATGGAAACCCACACACTGATTTCTGTCCCGTCTATACAAATAGCCTTGCTATCGCTGCAGCTTGTTCGGTTTTTACCTTTTCTGACTTTCATAAATATAATACTGTCATCATCAAAAGGCACAGATAATTGGAAGCTGGGTGTGTGTACAGTATTTTCTACTTAGCAGATATGAATATGGTAATGGTAGCTACAAATGGACAGTGGAGCGTTGATGTCAAAGGCACATAGTGTAGGCTATGATACAAAGCAGATTCCTGCATACAAGCTGTCATCTCGGTCCTTTTTAAAAAGATATCAAAATGTGTTTTAATGAAGGGAACCAGATGTTAGCATAGAATAAGGCTTGGCTTTTGGTCGTATTTATGGTGCATATTCATCATTTCTATATGGTGCATCTTGAATTTACACCTGCATTGATGAAGATCAACACTCTGGTATAAAAACTAAAAATAGTAATCAGCTCTATTTGGTCAGTTTGGAATATTCTCACATTCCTACAGAGCTGACCGCGTCTCGATCATTATATCACAGGAGGACACTCAGGAGATTTTTTGGCCACGTGTTTCAGTTTTTTCTTCTTATTTTACTTCAGGTTGTACAAAACATAACACTAGTGAGCCATAGCTCAGCTCTAGCAAAGCAGTTACATGTTCTGATGAGTCAAATGCTGCTTGAGAAGAAGGATTTCTTCTGTGTCATTACCCATCCACACGGATGCCCATGCTCCAGAGCAGAGGCTTGTCGGTTGTCACGGTTACAGGCTTCCTGGGGTTTCCAGGGGCGACGGGTTCGTAGGTGTTGGAGGTGCTTACCAGCTTCCCAAACTGCAGGACTTGGTTATCTGGACAGAGGAGACAGACGCATAATTAAATGCAGCAGTACTGAGAGATACCGCACTTAATGGCTACTTTAAATAGTCTTAGTTCAATTATTCAGTGGGTAAAAGTAGATAATTGGTTTTCAGTGTGACTAGTTATCTTATAATCACTGCACACTGCCTTTTGTACTTTATTTGACTATTAATAATGCAGCTGTATGTCAAGGCCGTGTTAGAGAGGATGTGGTCAGGAGCGGTTCGTGGCTCTTTGTATAACCCCGAGGCGAGGTGGTCCACATGACTTCGCTTTACGTCTGAGCAAAGAATTTTGGCCCGAGCGAAGCAGTCCGAGGCCAAACGGTTCACAGCCAAAGCCACACACATTTCACAAAGGCTATTATGTTAAGGCCACTGAGCATACTCCCACTTTATGGTTCCTGAAATCCTCTCAAAAGAGAATCCTTCAGCTGCCGCGAACAGGAAAGGTGACCACTGAGTCAAATAAGGCTTTTTTTGTTTGGCATCAGCAGAGAGTGAAGGAGAATGAACTCTTCCAAGGACACGACATTTATGAGAGGAACGTTTTCTAATAAAGAAGATACAACATTTTTGGTCCACATGATGAATTGACATTTTTCACATTTTCCCTTTCAAGACCTAACGATTTAAAGGTTAAACCGTACAACTAGATGGTGAGATATATGCTTTAAATTCATAATTACATTTTTTTTTCATGCTCTATTGGTGCTGTTTCACTAAAGGGACACAATCAGTTCACTCTCTGTTTAACACATTCAAAATGAAGATGTAGTGATTTACTTTTATAAAGCTGAAACAGTGTGAATGTTCCAACAGTTGGACTGAAAGTGATTTGATTGAACTGAACCAGTCGGACCTGAAAGGCAACACTGACATCAAGTGGTCTAAACAGGAAGCTCAGTAGTATCTGTATTAAAGGGGCATCACATGGTCAAAAGTTGATCAATCTGAATAAATAAGTAGTTATTTGACACTGACCGTGCTTTTTAATATTAAAACTGGTAAAGATTAACTTCTAAACAACTTTTCCAGATGATGTAACTCGTGTAAATATAGCACAAGAAAAGTTGTTGTGATGAATTTAGTCATGCGAAAATAATGCATCTTTAAGGAAAATAACAAAACCATTGACCGCGCTTCAACAGGCCCCGAATGGCGGAAATAGAAATTTGCGTGTCACTTTCCCCATTAACAGTTACATTTATTCACGCAGCATTTGCTCTGAATAAGCTGAGCCGACAAACACCCTGAGAGTGGAGCTGTTGGATTGTGTCTAATGTGAGAAGGGCAAACTCACCTCCGGAGATTTATACCTGGGGCTCTCTATTATTCATTCACCATTATCTGTCACTGTGTTCTTACAATCTGCGGCAAATTAAATAGTAAAGCATTCATACCAACAGGTCAGAAAAAGAGGCTTTTATTGTGTTGAAGTTTTGTTTCTAATACTTCACAGAGAAGACAAAAAAAGGTTGCTTTTAGCTCCAACAGGTTTTTTTGGAAAGCTTTTCACCTATTTATGTCGCAGCACTGCCATAAACCAAGACACACTGTATAGCTTCTTTTAATTTTTAGTCTCTAAAGCACTCATTGACTTTACTTTTCTTAGCCATCTTTAACTAATTATCTGGTTTGTCTGCTATGAGCAGAGCGAGTGGCACAACCCACAGCTGTGACTAAATGAGTCAGATGAAGTTTTGTTTTCTACTTGTCAATCACCTCCGCTCCATTAATAACTCTTATTTTCATTTGAGAGAATAGCATCGTCATCTGCTCTACTGAATAATTTGTGCCTGGACGAATTACCTTAAAAGGCAATGATCTGTAACATTTCACACATTCAAACAACATCACAGATAACAGAGCGTGAATTTAGTGTCAAGTTTCTGACTGTTGTTGCTGTGTTAAATATTATTAAAGGTCCCATATTGTAAAAAGTGAGATTTTCATGTCTTTTTTTTAATCATAAAGCCGGTTTAAGTGCTATATAAATACTGTGAAAGTATCAAAGCCCTCAATCCATGGAGAGATACACACAGCCTGTATTAAAAAAACTGTGCCTTCGAAACAGGCCGTCAGGATTGCTATTCATTTGTGATGTCACAAATATACAATATTTTTAGACCATTTCACAGTTTTTAACGTAAACATTCTAAATTTGTCCCGGTTTATTTCCTGTTGCAGTATTATATGATCGACATCAGCTGACAGGAAGTAAACATGGACCCAAGCTGTTGCTTAGCAATGCAATTCCGTTGTAATGTGCTAAAATGGAGCGTTTCAGACAGAGGGTAAATACAGGGATATTCAGGCAGACAGTATGATGAAAATAAAGTTTTTTTTTTAACATTACAGAATGTAAACATGTTCTAATAGAAACATAAAATACAAGTATGGACCTGAAAATGAGCATGACATGGGACCTTTAAGTAAAGTCACATCATACAGCTGGATATAACAATAATAGCAATAATGACAATACCGATTTAATCTGATTTCACCACAGGTCACAACATAAAAGAGTTGCTTTACTCAGGTGAATACATTACAGTGCTACATACCCATAGATGTTATAATATGAGTTAGTTGTTTCAAGTATACAGTAGAGTTAGATTTCATAAACTTTGACTCAGATCTTAAAGGCGTTACTTGAGCAAAAGTCTAAATCATTAAACTGCAAGTCTAACAACATCGGGTGCCAAGGCAACTATGGTGAATCTTTAGAGTACAATGTCTTCTTTGTGGGCTTTGCATATTTTTTATAAAATAAAATACAATTCTAGGTCTTACAAATACAGCTTTTCTATATAAAAGTTATTTCAAAGAATTATAAATTTGATTCTCGTGTAGAATAAGGAAACTAATTAATCATATACAATGCTACGCCCCAACATCACACTGTACAGTATATTGCACATTATTAACCCAAACCAACACATGATAATTGCATTGTTTCAACGTCTTTTAGAAGAGACAAAAGGAAATAATAATATGAATATGCAAAAAATAGTTTTGGTGCAATCGCTTCATGCAAAGGCGAAAATGAACACAAAAGGAACAAAGACAGGAGAGAATGAAGCGAATCATTTGTCCACAGGCGTCTGCACGCACATCAAACAGGGACAAAAAAAAAAAAAAAAAATATTCTGCTTCAAAGACTGCCCCACAAGCATGGTATTAGACCAGCTTGACTCAGAACGAGGAGTAAAATAAGCTGTATGTGAAGTTAGGCTGCTTAATAATTGAGTGAACACAGAGCCACGGTGTGTATGAGAATAATGTCTGACTGTGTTAAAGTGCCAGCCTGAAGTTTTCACTCTGCAGGGGGATGTGTTTCGGCCAGATTCATATCAGCAGAGCCAGGAAGGTTACCAAAGAGCTGGAGAAAAACAGAGAAGTCGAGGCAGATATTCTAGTATTTTTGTGTTATGTGTGTGGGAGTGTGTATACATTTATAGCTCTCTTCGGGAGGTTCAAAAAGTCCTGATAGGTAAATGTAAAAGATAAACAGGGATTTATGTGCAGATTCTCTGCAGAGGCCCTGAAAACACAACTATGCAATTGTCTGCCAAAGTTGGAACCGTTTTGGTTATTTTTCACAAGACATTTCTGCATTTGTGTTTCTTCCGAGGGTGATGTCACTACGTCTATGCACCAATCAGAATTTACCAATACTTTAATCGTAGTTTGCTCATGCTGCCAGGTCACTATCAATCAAATGTCTTCAAACCACACCCATACAGTCCTGATGAGGCAGATTAACTGTTAAACCTGTAATAAATAATAACTAAGAATGTATTTCTTAAACTTTAACTTGCTAATTTAGCCATGAACATTTAGTGTGACTATAGCCCTGTTTCCACCGCAGGAATTTTCCCCAGGAACTAAGAGTCTTTTGAGGAACTCATTGCGTTTCGACCGCAGGGACCAGGGTCTAAATTAAATTCCGGGGACATTTTACAGGGCCTTTTACCCGCCAAAAAGGCCCTGGTCTGGGGGGTAGTACTTACTGAAATTACCAGAACTATGTGGGTTAGTTACTCTAGTATCGATTAGGACAATTTCAGAACAAGGGAGAACATGTTTCTATGACTGATAATATTGAAAGTAAGTTAGCTTCTGCTGTCGGCCTCATGACAGGGATCACGAGGGCAAGCGGTAACGCTAGACGAGGGAGACACTGTGGGACCCCCCCGTTCTCTCTCTGTCTCTCTCTGAAGGAAAGAGGCGGGGTCATGCGTCATCAACGCGTCATCAGTTACACTGCGCATGTGTTAAACCCAGAGGTCTTAATGTTCTGGCTGATGGGAATCCGTAAAAAAAATTCCTGAATCTGGATCATGGTCCGGATCGCCACCAAAATCTAGTGGATTGATTATTGTGCCACTACCCACCCCTCATTGAAATCCATCGTGGACTTTTGGAGTAATCCTGCTAACAGACAAACCAACGCCGGTGAAAACATGACCTCCTTCCTAGGCCTCTGGCCTTGGCGGAGGTAAAAAGCATTTAGCTACAACCGGCTTCTTCAAAAACATCAATTCACCAGTGTGCCACAAATATTAGGTTCCTCAGGCTGCCAAGGCTCCATAGCTATAAAATGATCATGAGGTTTCTCCCACAGCACACTGTGATTATATAAGAGGACAGAACATGTCAATAATGGAAAAAAAAGTGATGGCTGGTGTAAGTAACCCAACTACCACCAGAGGCAGCAGAGCACTGCAACAGGGGGGCATTAGGAGTCCTGCTCAACAGGATGGCATAGTGGCACTTACATTTACAAACACACATTATCTCTTCTGGCTGTCTCACATTTACACACATCCATTTGCAAACAAGCACACACACTTAGAGGCACGCACACACACACACTCACACACACACACACACACACACACACACACACACACACACACACACACACACACACACACACACACACACACATCATATGTGCGTGTGCAAACTCTTTTACCGCACAAAAGGCTTTCAGATGGCTTCATTAGTAATCCCCTCCTCAAAGCTGATACCGATCAATAACGGCCCCCGTTGCAGAGGGGACCGAAATGAGCGTCGCACCCTCCAGTGATAACAATGGAGATGTTTGCTGCCTGTAATTGCATTTCCAGCGCCACAGCCGAAAGGGCCCGTCAGCTGTAAGTAGACCGTATTTACACAACAAATTACCCAGGAGAGAGAGAGGGTGGGCGAAGGAGAGGAGAGACTCACAGACACTCACACTGCAGTGGACAGGTAGAGAGGGGAATTATGGGTGTTAGGGGGGCATTGTTGAGAGGGAGAGGAGACTCTCGCTGCTCTATTTTTTGCCTCTCGATGTTTTGTAAGCAGGCCTCTCGAAAGACATGTTAAAAGGTGCAGCATGAAGCATTTTTAAGCACCAAAACATTAGTGTCAAATTATCTGTGATATATTTGTGCACTGTAATACACAGCCACAGTCAAGGTAACTGGTCTCTAAAGCTTCAATTTATGTCCCTATATACTGTTTTGTGCTATGAAGATACTGGTCGATAGGAAGACGAGTAAAGCTGCCCATCACATATTTGTTTTAATGCTAATTATACTTATCACTTGTAATAGAGGATGCTTTAAAATAGCATTGAGCTTCAGTCACTGTGACCCCCAGGTACTCCAACACAAACCAGCAGATCATTTTTCTCTTCCCATTATATCTGAATGTGTTTAGCATGAAACAAGTGTCCCCCTTTTATCGCGACTTGTCATCGAGAGGCAAATTGAACTCATTCAGTCAGATCCTCCACTCCTTCAGACCGGCGTGCTATCAAATTTCATCGCGCTTCACAGTTCGGGTGAGAAAATCATTTTCTATAAATCATGTTTGTTCAATACTGAGCTGTCCAATTACTAAAAAATGAGGTGAATGTATGACTGTGTTTCGCACAAATTCTGCCTCCGTCCTCTCGCCACCTTCAGAAAGACACCGTACATCATTGCACTAAATAGACTGGTGCAGAATCTGTGTTTTTCCTCAAGGTAAGACAGGAGAGTCGTATGATAAAAAAAATAATAAATACCTGTATTTAATACGGCAAAGTTTGATCTAAGGCCTGTTTCACCTTGACAATCGTGTTTTAATTTTTTTTTAAAAAGCTATTCATCTTTCAAAAAAAACAGAAATGAATGGATTATAAACTCACAGTTGTCTGTCGTTTGCAGATGGATGAGGCAAAGACTTCAGTTAATGCTCAATAGTCAGCCAAGTTATATCGAACTCGAACAGAACACAAGAAGAAATTTGCACTGGGTTTACTGGTTGAACCATTCGGATGCAAATTTACATGAGAACCACTTAGAGTTTTGCTTGTATAGTTGATTCATATCCTTTGGAGTGTGAACAATGATCATACTCCATGAAAAAACTAAAACTCAACTGAACACTTCCAATTTTAGTATTGGTGATAAACTAAAACCAACAATTCTAGGAGATTCTGAATATCACTGATCTGAAAAATATGTCTGCAAAATATGCACTGTGTGTATATATATATATATATATATATATATATATATATGTTATATCAGCGTGTAATTTCAACAGTGTCCTTCATTTCCTCTAGCTGACAGTCTCCTTATATTTAAGGCTATTTATTGGCCATGACATGACTGCACTAGCAGTGTTAGCACCATCTGCTGTGCAATGATAGCCACTTCCATTAAATGTTTATGATGGCGCTGCTGGGTTTGCCTGAGAGCGAAGTGACAAACGCCGCTCTGGCTTAAGCTGACCTTCAGATAAGAAAACTCGTCTCTGCTGGGAATGTGGTGTCAGTCAGGAGGAGAGACAAAAGTGCAAACAGGCAGGAGAGAGAAATTATATATTTTTGATATTAGGGGGCGATTGTGGGGATATGTTGTAGTAGATTACTTGATAGGCTTGATGTGTGCAAATTAATATCCTGTCATGAATACTTGAGTTTACTTGTCTATACATTAGGTCATAGCTAATGCACGTTTGGTCCACACTGTAAAAAAAAACATTTTTTTTTTAGTTTTTTTCAAGAAATTTTACATTTTTTGTCTGTATTTCAAAAATGACATGTTTCATTTGTGATTTATATGTAAATGGTCTTAGATTTACAGTATTTTTTGTAATCACAATCGTAATTATCTGTATTTAAGCTTTTCTTGATCATTTTTAAAGATAATTATTCTGTTTTTTTAGAGGTTTATGACTATTTTAACAATTAATTTATGTTAGAAGAAAAGGATTTCATGGAATTCTAAAAATATTCTTGTAAAAATACAGATTAGTTAATGTAAATTTGGGCTTTTGCAACATAAAATTACATGTTTCATTTGTGATTTATATGTAAATGGTCTTAGATTTACGGTGTATGACTATTCTAACAATAAATATATGTTAAAAGTAAAATATTTCTTGTAAAATTACAGTAATAAAGGCTAATTATATAGAGACAATTACTGTTTTTTTTTTTTTACAGTTTATTTATGTTAATTAACGGATAGTATTTTTCCGTTTTTTTAACAGACATTTTCTGGCGCCCCTGCTGCCGGAAAATTATTAAGTTATTTCACACTTTTTTTTTTTACAGTGCAAAATATGTGAATGTGTACACTCCTCCTTGCTAGTCTGCAGCTCCACTGGACGTACAAGCAGCATTTCACATCAGGTTGCTCTTCATTCCCCCATCTAGCCCCGTGTGTGATGTGCACAGTGCCAGAAAATCTACAGATCCATAAATAAAACCATAAAACAGCAGTTTTCTATCCCGCTGCCACACAGCACCGCTACAGAATACATACACTTTTCATTTCCCCTCTCCAGGACCTTGGTGAGTGGGAGTGAAAGCAGAGAGGGAGGAAATGAGAGGGGAAGAGAGAGTTAGGAGAGGGAAAAGGGCAGAGTGTGGCGTCGTCATTATGTAGAAAGGTGTAGCGGAGGGAGGGAGTGCGAGAGAAACATGTGTAGAAAGGGATATGGAAGAAAAAGCAAGACGGAGAGATAAAGGAAGAATAGATTAATTTCTTTAGTCTGAATCCCTGAATAAAAAAAGAGACACAAACACTAGACGGGGACAGAAAAACATCGTCAGGGAAAGAAAAAGAGATATGAGAAGAATAGGAGAAGGTCAGAGAGTGTTTGCATCGTGAGAAACAGAAAGAAAAGGAGAGATCTTACAGTAGAGATGTCTGCCTCTGGCAGGGACGCCGGGTATGACCTCACTGAACCAAGTTTGTCAGACACATTATCTGTTTGACTACAAGATAAAGTACACCGTGTTATACCTTTGAAAACAATCCTTTCCGGTATTTAGAATGCCTCCTGAATACTGAAATCACCGGCCGCACAAACACACATTGCTAAAGGCTTGGGCTGCTGCACAAAAACTTTAAAAGGCCCTGTCAACGTTTCCTTAGATTCACTGTTTCTGAACTCATATCAAAATCTTTTTTTTGCTTGCTGTTTCACAGCTTCAGAATGGAATCCAAATGCCTCACCTATTTTTCCTAAAAGGCTGTTGTGCCAGACATCACAGCACAAAAACGTAAAGCTTCAACACAAGGAAAAGAGTATGTAAAGTCTTCGCCAAGTATGATTTTCTCTTAAAGCAAAGAGGCCAGTAGGAAGGCTGTCTAGTGCCAATGAAGTGAGAGAAGTAGAGAATTGGAGGTAAGATAGCTACGTTTTACTATATCTATTGTACATTGTTATCTTGACAGCTATGCTCTGTTTACTGTAAAAAAAAAAAAAAATCAGAACAAAGGTGCTGATGTTGGGGAATCGTGCTCTGCTTCAACTGTGCGAGAGCTTGTGGACGCCCGACCAATATGTCGGGCATGTCAGAAATTCATCCGACTGTCCGAGCTGAAATTCGGCCGACTCTAAAATGAGTCATGCGGCTCAAAATTCAGGCCAGAAAGGGGCTAAAAATTGTAGTGTATAACCAGTTTAACATGTAACCAAATGTACTTGCACATGTCCTAATCTGTTCCAACAATGAGTATAGGCTACTTGCTACTCATACTGCATGTCTAGTTTGTCAAAATACAGTAGTGCAACTAGAAATATGGAACATGCAGCGAAGTCCTTATTAAAACACTATCTCATTTGCATGCCGACATGTTTGTGAAGGCTTACAATTCATAAACAGCATGTTCTCATTATCAGTGAGGGCAAGCCTTCTAATCTCGCCCAAAGTTTACTTTTAATTAAGATTTCTCAATTGCTTCGGCTCTCTGTGAGACTTCGCCGGCGAAATCCATCTGTGTTCACGTGTTTGTTTTTTATCAAACTCGGCACCTGTTTGTGTTGGGTTCGTGCGCGAGTGTGTCTACGCGTCTCATGTTGCACTGGTTCATGTGTGCGTTTCGCAGGTGCTGGTGCCTGGCAATATCTTGGGAGAGTGAGTTAAGAAACCCCATCTGGTGGGTCATTTGAAGGTCTTTTACCATTCTGATGACATTTTAAATACTGATTTTGGAACAGTGTGTGTGTCAGAGTAGCTTTATCTGTGTGTTAAGTGTAGCTTTTGGAAGAGATGGAAATGTGTTTGCAGCTGATCTACCTCAACATCTCAACAAACTAAACAATCTTGTGACATTTATACACCTTACTTGATAATGTGTCAAATAAACTGAAACATTGGACTGGAATTAATAATTAAGCACACACAAAACCACTGTTAATTGTGGGGAATATGGCCTAGTGAAAAGGGAGAAAGACAACCTTTTGACAAGGATGAATCCTCTCCGCCCACATACGCACTTGAACTTCTGTTGCATTTATGCAATTTAGCAGTTTCTTGAGCAATGTCATTGTCATACTCTGGCACATTCATTATATACCAAAACGTCACCTAGTTGCCGCTCTAGGCATGTTTGCTTTCCCCAGTATTCAATAAACGTGTCATTTAGAACAGATCTTTGGGACTTGTGTAATAGAGTGCTACAGGAATGAGTCCTAAAACCCAGAAAGGAGCATTTTAGCACTTCCAGTTGCCTCGTCTCGAAGTCAATGGGTTTGTTGAGTGGGTTTTCAAGTAGATGCCTGAAATAAGGTCTGTGGTTAACACAAGCTTAAGAGATTTTAACGTTTTGTTCTACGACATAAAGTACATCAATAAAAAACCCACTTGTGAATTTTGAAGCTTTTACATGTCTTAAAAAGGCGGTTGCTAACATGTGGTTAAATGAGATAAAGGTCATCACGCCGACTCGTCCTCCTTTACAGCCTCGTTGTGTATACTCGCGTTCATGCGACCGTGTTTGTTTAAAGCCTAACGTTGGCTTTTTACTTATTGCATTCATGCTTCAAAAATCATAGAAGTGGTGTAAAGATTATCTTACGCAACAAAATGTGCAAGTATCATAAGCATGTGTTTGCCACAGTGCTTATTTTCTGCACTAATGCAGTGGAAAAATCCCATTGGCTTTTTGTCGAGGGAACCGGGGTGATGCTAACTTCCTGGTTGGCCTACAAAAACACCACGTCATCCCTGGAGCACTCTGTGATTATAACTTCAAAAAGCTGGAAAAGACACATTTTAAGATATCTCTGATGATTAAAGATATATTGATATTAGAATAACAACATCCCAAATGTCAATTTTATGTCCCAATATTGATATTATATTGATTTATCTATGTTTGTGCTTGTGTGTATGTTTCAGTTTGTGCTTGTGTGTGTGTGTATGTGTCAGATGATTGCTATTGCATGGATTATAAGCGTGATGATACTGAAGTTATGAGGAACAGGGTTGTAACCAGTGTTGTGGAGTACTAGCAGCTTATTTGCATATCAAACTAAATGGAAACCTTACAGAGGAACGCCTCATCAGCCTCCTTGTCATAAGGGGGCTGACAGCCATTGTTCATGGTCTACAGAAGTTTGTCTCGCTCACATACAAACACACAAGGAAACTAACACGCGGTGAGATACAAACAAGAGCACAATGAAACAAGCGCACACGCACACATGCGCGCCCGCCGCTAATACAAAACACAAGCGTATAAAAGAAAAGATACATTCATACCCACCCACTCACACACACACACACATAAATACACGCGCCAAGTGGAGGAAGAGTTGGTTTGTGGACGACAGCTATTCAAATTTGTTGTTCATTATGATCCACGCTAAGCTGAAAACATCATGACGAAGCAGGTTTTAACACACACAATCACACACACCGTGCCAGAGGCCATAACTCAGACTGTGTTGCTGCAGGTTGAAGGCTTTTTAATATTAAGCTGTCGGGTTGGGAGAGGGCTGAGTCACACAGAAATGACTAAGGAGGTTTTTCCGCGTGCCAGCACATAACGCGCGCACACTCCGATACACAAGTGTGATAGCAGTTCTGTCAGTCACAGATGGAAACCCATTGTCTCACTGACCTTCATAGGCATAATTATCCATTTTGCTTTTCACTTGGTGGAATAAAAGTTACATGGTGATTTAAAAGTCCCCAAAAAAGCACACATTTGAGGAACTTCATCTGCTGACAATAGATCTTGACCCACATTTGCTTCTTAAGGAACATAATAGATGGCAGCCAATGAGAGGCATAATGGGAAATGAGTGTTTAAAGACAAAGCATAAAGCCTGAGGCATGTGTTGGTCATTTAAATTGCGGCTGTCATGGTTTCGACTGAGCTCCACATTGTATTTCAAAAACCACTGGAGTGTTGTGTGCGAGAGTTCAGATTGAGTGTTTGTTTTCCATCGGGGTATAGTATAGATCACAATCAGAATTAAGATATCATACACATGTTATCCCTAAAATATTAAGAGTCCTAATAACAAACATCAGCATAAACAGCTGAAAAAGTGCCAAAACATCTGATACCATTCCAACCTTGATTGACTTTGGGGACATACTGATAGCATGGGTTGATTTAGACTATACAGATATATATAGAGGTATTGACCCATCTTTATGTAGCACTGTAATAAAACATTATTGGGATATAAAATCCCAAATCACGACAAAGTGAGAATCTTTGTGTTCGGACAGTAATATTGACTTGACGGTCAAAGAACATGAGGCGAAGCAAGGCAAGGGCAGTTTATTTATACAGCACATTTCAGCAACAAGGCAATTCAAAGTGATTTACATAAAACATCAAAAGCATGGAGACAAAGTGCAAAAGAAACACACCACAAAAGGACATTCAAATACAATTAAAAACCGTCATTAAAGAGTCAAGAGAGAAGAAAATTAAAACATGCTAAAATAGAAAAATTACAGTGCAGTGTGAGAAATGAATAATTATTTGATTTAATAAAAGGCAGAAGAAAATAATTCAGCCTTGATTTAAAAGAACTGAGAGTTGCAGACCTGCAGTTTTCTGGGAGTTTGTTCCAGATATATGGAGCATAAAAACTGAACGCTGCTTCTCCATGTTTACTTTTGACTCTGGGGACAGAAAGCAGACCTGTCCAAGATGACCTGAGAGGTCTGGATGGTTCATACTGTAACAGAAAATAAGAAATGTATTTTGGCCCAAAACCATTCAATGCTTTATTAACCAACCGTAGTATTTTAAAATCGATTCTTTGACAGACAGGAAGCCAGGAAGCCAGAGCAGTGCCAGCTGCAGCTGTCTAATCTATTTTTTTAGGGAAAAGACACCCTTACAGTAGTCGAGTCTACTAAAGATAAATGCATGGACAAGTTTTTACAAATCCTACATATACATAAGTCCTTTAATCCTTGATCTTTTTTAAGGTAATAGTAGGCTGACTTTGGAATTGTCTTAATGTGGCTGTTGTAATTCAGGTTTAAGCCCACCCAAATTCGTGTCTTGGTCCGTGGTTTTTAACATTGTCGAAGCTGAACTACCTCAGTTCTGTCTTTGTTTAATTGAAGAAAATTCTGGTACATCCAATCGCTGATTTGTTCAATGCACTTACCATCAGTGCTTGTATTAGACCATAGTCCTCTGATGATATGGTTATATATACATTTGCGTGTCGTCTGCATAATTATGATAACATTTATTTTTTTCCCATAATCTGAGCCAGTGAAAGCATGTAGATGTTAAACCGAAGAGGAACCTGAATGGAGCCCTGAGGAACTCCGCATATGTGTCTGCTAAGATGTATAATTACCTAGAGACACAAAGTAGTCCCTGTCCTTTAAGTATGATTCAAACCAGTTTACTACTGTGCCAGAAAATCTCACCCAGTTTTCTAGTCAGTCTAGTAATATGTTGTGTTTGACCGTGTTGAATGCAGCACTGAGATCCAGTAATACTAAGACTGAAATTCTGCCACTGTCAGTGTTCAAGTGGATGTCATTGAAGATCTTAACAAGAGCCGTGTCAGTGCTGTAGTCAAAAAACTGACTGGAAGACATTGAAACAGTTTTTTAGTGAAAAGAAGTTTGAAAAACAGCTTTTTTTTAAAAAAAATATCCCCTTTTACTTAGTAGCGGTAGGTTTTGGGCCGATAATTGCTCATGAGTGACATGTCTAGACATGGCTAGATGACTGCAGTTTCCAGGGCCAGTGGGAAGACACCCGAGCGAAGAGATGTGTTTACAATTTGTAGAAGATCTGAGGCCATGCAATTTGAAACATTTTTGAAAAAGCCTGTTGGCAAAAATATCAAGGCAGCACGGGGAGGATTTCAGATGTTGTATAATCTCCTCCGGGTTCTTATGGTTGATTGGATAAAATTGTGTCATGGTATTTGAATTGATTTTAAGGGACACAGGGACAAACAATATCCTGTACCTGATATGGAGGCACTGACCGCTTGTCTGATTTCCTGAATTTTGTCAGTGAAGAAGGCAAATTCATTGCATGCACTGGTGGATGGAAGTTCAGAGGCCACTGAGATTTGTTTTTCATCACCTGTGTTCAGCTTTTTGACACTCTCTTTTTTCCTATTCTTACCGGCGTGGCATTTTTCCATAGAGATCTTTTCTTACCAGAGACAGCCTTCACCTTAGTGAGTGCAATGACACCAATAACATTTGTAATTTTAGAATTGAAATGATCTACAGGCTCATTGACTGAGACTCAAGAGAGGAAAAACCTGAATAAATATTTCAATGGCGTTTTCACAGTGACTGTTTTGTGAGTACCTTCTTTTGAACATTTGCGTGCACAGAGATAGTGCTCTCAAAGAAAACACAGGAATGATTAGAAAAGGCAACATCGGTCACCGCAACCTTGGAAATGTTCAGCGACTTGGGAGATAATTAAGTCCAGAGTGTGCACCTTATTGTGTGTGAGCTCTGTCACATACTGAGTCACTTATCAAGAACACAACACAGTTCTTTAGTCCCTCAGTCCTGGGTTGTTCAAATGTTAAAATGTAAAACCAACAATAACTACACAGTCAAAGTCAATACAGATTATAGACAGCAGTTCAGTAAAGTCATCAAAAAAGGTTGCACAGTATTAGGTGGCCTCTAGATATTTAGGAACATAGCTCGAGAGGAAAAATTCAGCTGAAGAGCCACATATTGAAAAGAAGCAACATTTCTATAAGATATCTACTTGCATTGGAGGGAAAAGTCCAAAATGACAACTCCATTAGAGTAAGGCGGAAGGTAAGCTTAGTTCCAGCAGTGACCAGCTCCTTCATCTGGTCAGTGAAGTCCAAGAGGAAGGAGGAGGGAGAAAGGGTGACAAAGGATATGAAGGGGATGGACACTCCTCCTGTCGGCTCTGACGTCTCCCATGATCAAAGCTCTCCCCAGGTGGGGGCTGAGGTGTTTCTCTTCCGAGGTTTCTGCCGCAATGTGTTATGCTTTCGTCCTGTTTTGAATCCACTTGTCCGCGGCAGAGGGAACCGATTACACTCACAAGTCGGTATCTAAATGCTTCGCTCAAAGAAATCTCCCTGCTTTCGTTGCTAAAACCGGGTGGAAACAAAGAGTTTAGAAAAAACCTGCATAGCAGAACCGATCCAAAATCTTTAGGGTGGCCCTTCATATTGGGGGCGGTGACATCCAGAAGTTGTCGTAGCACAAATACACGCACAGAACTGTTGTTGCTACAGCTGCTCAGCTAACCGACACACACACAGAGGGTTAACTCAGTGTTGCTGCATGCTGTTCAAAGTTTAAAAAAGAAAAATCTCAGAGTTCTCCTTCCGCCAGTAAATGGCTCCAAGGCGCAGGTTTTATTCCTCCAGAATCTCTGGCTCCCTCCCGGAATCCTAGACGACATCGACCAATAACGTTAGCTTTATTCCCACGTGGCACCCCAGTATGTCTCCATGCATGTAGATAAACCGTTGTGATTGGCCTGTCCGAATCCAGGACATGTAAAGGGGCGTAGGTTTGTTAGCAGCCGTTCTTGCTGCCATTCTAGAAACAACTTTGCATTTAGAAATCCCCAGACGTTCGGTAGGCGGAGATCTCCGATTGTCTTGTATTGCGGGACTAGGAACAGATGGGTGACGCAGGAAGTAAAATAGGTTATAGGTGAATAATTTGACTCCTGACTTGTTAAGGCAAAGGCTATCTGCCTTAAAGAGATTTCTGCAGTCCGAGAAAAAGTTGAAATTGTTGATAAAATGCACTGAAAGGATGGTACATGCAGTTGAAAGCTATAAGTTCAGTGCCAACAGTCTGCTCTATCTCTCAACTCCTCTTCTGACTGGCGGTAGAGGGCCACTGATAAACACCTCAGCATTCACAGAGCTGACTGTGTTCAACAGATCAATACAGTCCGGTTTCAGCACTTCACACTGTTGTTTTACAACACCATTTGACCCCTATGTGCAGTATGATGTTTTTCACAGTTGGGTGTGCAGTCCACAATATAGGATTTTTTTGTTCTGCCAAGTCAGAGACCATATCCTTGGGGAAAAAGAGTATATTGGTGTTTTTACTGCATATCTTTTAAAGCAAAGTCACCCACAATCAGAGTTTTAGACCCAGTCATTAGCTTTCCCTGCAGCCTTTTACTTTCTGAGTTACTTTCAGGCCTTACACCCTGCTGTTTGAAAATGAGAGATCGTGATCCAGGGTCCTGCAACAGTGGAGCAAATCTGTTCTCCAGTTGCACACTTAGTTGTTGGGGAGGTTTGTTGGTAGTTCTCTCCTTTCGCAGCATCCACGGCTGTAAGTACATGGGTTGAGGAGGCGCTCTGCCTGGATGATAATGCAGGCCAGCTGGTCGTATCACAAATCAGGGCGCTGGGCTCTGCCTGTTACTCGTCCTCCCAATTCCCTGGGAGATGATTTACTCTTAGGCTTTGCACCAAGAGAGTGTCGGGGAGGACTTGGGACTGTCATGACTTCACAAATGTAATTCTCAGTGTAAACATACACAGGCCATAAATAGAAGATAGCTGTTCCTAAAAACATTGCCTGAAGCCAGAGGCAACAGATTCAATACATAGGCCATTGAAACTGAGCATAATGTGTTTGATTTCAAATCTTCTCCAAGCCAGACGGTCTTTTTCATCAATTCCGCTCACAATGCATGTGTGTGCGCTTAGCTTGAGCTCTTTTGTAAATGAACATATAAGGATTTTACAAATCCTTTTAATGACTGCCAGGGAACATTTTATCTCCCAAAAGTAGCTTCATATCACTAATGTGACACTAATGAAGAATTCTACAAAAGCAATATCCATAAAAGCAAAAGATAGGGGAGAAAATGAAAAATTAAGCTAGGGCAGTACCTTCAAACAGGCTCTGGCTTTTAAAATATTTGGGAATTTTAAAAGTGCAAATCACCAATGAAAAGTTATATAATGTATCAAAATAACAAAGTAGGCTTAAAGCAGCAGTTGGCAAGACTGGAGCAAACGGTCACTATATCCTGACAGTAGTGCATGACACAGGTAGTCTGAAAAAAAAAATCATGTGCCTCTGTGTCCGTAACGGCAAGATTTCACAGACTGGAGGAAAACAACCAATCAGAGCTGAGCTGGAGCCTTGCCGTCTCCGAGCAGCTGTCAATCACTCGCAAACTCTGATCAAATGGTCAAACTAGGCAGCGCTGATCAAATATGAATCAATAGTCTGTTACTGAGCTGTTACTTTCTCACTTCAAATGTTTTCAGAAACATCTTGTAGTGTACTGTTTAGCTGTAAAATGAGTTTGTAACCCGGCAGCCATGTTGAGATCAGTTGAGGAAATACCAAGCACCGCCCACCAGTTGGAGCAAACTTTCTCATTTTACAGCTAAACAGTACACTACAAGATGTTTCTGAAACCATTTGAGATGAGAAATAGGCATTACAGTAACTGATTCATATAAAAACATTCTGCCTAGCCTCCGCTTTAAAGTGTTAACCATCCGCCATTTTCTATATGCGAGTATAATCATTTTTACTTCATACACATATTTATATTCAAATTGAATAGTTCCATAATAATATGACCTGTGCACATGCATTAGATATGCCAAGCATATCCCATGTTTGTGACAAAAGAAATCAGTCATGCTATGTGAATGTATGAATGTATTTCCTCCAACTACAGCACCTCTAAAAACCCCTTCCTGAATAAAATACTAATAATGGTACAACAAAGGTATATCCTGGATGAATTGTTTTATTTAGTGTGCAACTGCCTACGACAAAAAGGATAAACAGTATCCATGGATCCATTTTTTTTGAGGCCTAAATATGAAACCCCTTTCCTCTCCATCATCCACCCACACCTGCTGTCTTTCCCTTAAATTCCAACCTCGGCATGGCGGCTCAGTTTCTATTCATGTCGAGGGATAATGTTGGCTTGAAACTTTCGCAGTGAATGCTATTATGCCTTTATGTAGGGCACTTTCACACTCTGCATAAACATACAACAATCGGTTTAACCTCTAACAGATACATTTAGTTGTTAGTGGGTAATTTATTAGGCAGTTAAATATGTTGTATTATAAATAACAATGGGGCTTTTGTGGGTTAAATATATAGCGCAGTACTGGCCTGCTTTGAATAAGCTTCTCATTACACTTCCATCTTTAATCTGTGTGTGTGTGTGTGTGTGTGTGTGTGTGTGTGTGTGCTTGGCGTAAGGATAAGGTGTCATTAATTGTTTGCAGAAGGTAATAGAGGAGCTTTGCTACATGGCGCGGCTTCAAGGGAAAAACGCATGACGCAGCGATGTGTAGGTGTGTGTTAAGGAAAGGGATAATGACCTTGACTTCATGGGTTTGCCACAGTTGTTTCTAAACAGGGATGAAAAACGCAAAATATAATAGAGGTCATTAACATCCCAACTACTGTACTTAGTGACATCAATATGCGATATTTCAATTTCACTACTTCATTGCCATGTCAATACAGTTGACAGGAATTTGCCTCAGTGCGGCTAGTGTGTGTGTGTGTGAGGCTTGCCGAGCTGAATGCATCTCCAGCTCTGCGAGATTTAATGCCACACTCTGCTAAACAGTATAATCAGTGTAAATAAATCCATAATGCTAGAGAGAGTGCAGAGCAAACCCCCAACCTCCAAATAACTGTAGACATTAATGTGGTTGAAAATTCACACATAAGCACAGTGTGATGTGAAGGTTGCTGTGCTAGAGCTGAGCATTGGTTTCCCCGACTCCTTTCCTGCTTCCCTGGCTGTGGAGACTCAATGACATCCCTTTACGTCAGATTAATGTTACAGTGGTTATTTGCTGTGGGCGGTCCACTGCCACTTATTTTCTGCGGGGTAGAGCAAGGGCAATGGAATGCACAACGGCAAAGAAAATGAGCAGGGAAAAAAATAGAGGGCACAGTATGGCTTACTTAATGCAAATAAATTGGCAGGGGTCTTAAAGTGGTACTGCAGGCAACACCGTTCATTAATCGGAGCCTGGCCCAACAAGAGCTTGGCCGGGGGTTTATGTTCCCGGGCATGACCAATCAAGAGTGCAAAGAACTCACCCTTATTTTGCATAATCACTGGTATCAGCAACCCGGTATGAGCTTCTACAGAAAAGGATATGAGAAAAAAAAAACAGCCTTAGTCTGAGTCTACCACTGCTTATGCTACAAATATTTAAGATTGCAATAAGTGCAATATATTGCAGGACTTTGCAATGTATTTTGGAACTAAAAAAGGATATTTAATAGCATATTTAGCATATTTAATATGGGAAAATATGCTCACCGTAACTGACCCTGCTTGCCTTGTCATTTCATCTTTATCCCTTCTTAATCCCCCAGACTATAGCGGTAATGAACTGCACTTCCACCTTTGCATATACAACTAAAAACATCAAAAACAGCCTGTGGTAGAAGCCTGAGGGTAAATCAAAAGCTCTACCTTTTAAGGGTTTTCACACTTTGTATTGTTTCAACCTCTCATGAGAACTAAAGTTTTGTGTGTGTGTACTGTATGATCAAGCCAAATGAGGTCAGACCTTTCTAACAAGCCAAATTCACACCATGTGTGGTTCATTTTCAGGTCTTGGGATGTGAACGTGTAATGTACCTTTGAGCACGCTCGGAACACTTCATACTTTGCATTTACAGTTGTAAATCTTACGGCTGAATTGTACGCAGGTGGAACAAACACATGAAGCTAAAAACAAACATCAGGAAAGCTCTCACAGATGGTCGCTGCATTATTTTGGTCCAAGAAAGGAACAGATGTACTGCCTGACATTTAGAATAAGGGCAATTTGAACAAACAAAACTAGAGACTTGTGGTGAAAATGTACAATATTGCAACAAAGCAGCAGATCAGTAGACCTAAAATGAACAAAGACAGAAGAGTTTAAAAGAAAACCTGTTAATTCCTATGTGTATCTAATAGTGTGAAGTAGATGGAGAAGTGGACAGAGAAGAAGAATCAGCCACAACTAAAGTAAAATAGTAATTATAGAGGACGTTGCTGGATTTGCATGAGTACAACAGTAAGACTATGAGAAACTATTAAATTATTGAATCAAATCATTGTTTGCTTTTCTTGAAGTTTAAAAGTTTGACAGCTGAATTCATAAAACATTAACACAATACACATTCCCACGGCCATCAGTTGCCAAGCCATCAAGCTGCTCGACTGGGAGATTGGTGGAGAATAATTACTGTTCTGCTAATTAAGACTGTGTACGCATTGCATTTAAACTTGTCCGGTCTGAACTATGATTTGCATATTTCCTCAAAACACATTAGAAAAGAACAATCACTTTTTCAGTAGAAGAGTGGAGAGCGCCTCGCTCCCCACCTCCGGGGTGACATTATTGGATAAGGGCTCCAAACCATAGCAGAGTTGGTGGAGCCAGGAACAGAAACCCTGAAGCATGTCCTGCTCTCAGGCAGATGTCACAAGCTGTGAGAAAACTGCTGTCACAATGAGGCCAGGGCAGGAAGGGGCAGCATCGAAGAGAAACCATCCTTGACCACGAGTAATCGTCTCATTTGTCTTAATCGTCTTATTTGAATGAAGGTGGATGTCTGATTCGGGCAAGATTGACGTATATACGTCAACATGACGGTGCAGGGAAAGTAGGGTTTCTTTATAGAATTTTGTTTTGTTATCGTGTCACACTACCAAGACTTAAAGGTCCCGTATTATAAAAATGTGAGACTTTCACGTTTTTTTATTATAAAGCAGGCTTAAGTTATATATAAATACTGTTAAATTATCAAAACGCTCAATATATGGAGAAATACACACAGCCCGTATTCAGAAATTGTGTGTTTGAAACAAGCCTTCAGGATTTCTGTCCATTTGTGATGTCACAAATATACAATATTTAGGAAACAGCACCTTTTTATCTACTCTATTGGTTACAGCAACCCCGTAAATACTTCTATAATAACCACATACTAATCTTTTTGTTACTTGAGAAACCTGTGTTCACCCTATACGTTAAACCCTGGTCAAGAGCACGGTTGCAAATTCAAGTTGGATAACATTATGCAACACATTGCTTCTGTCTGATAGGTGTAGGATTTACAGAAGTGTCAACAGAGATTGGATAAATAGTAAATAGTGGGAGGTTGGGGGGGAGGG
>CAKAOI010049677.1:93308-111793 GCA_916701655.1 Sebastiscus albofasciatus
GGCAGGACTAGAAGAAATAAATAAACTGGATGAAGCAGGTTTATTGGCCAATGTACCTGGCAAGCATCTGCCATGGTAGATCGTCCCAGAGAAAGAAAGTGAATCCCTTCCAGCCTATCTGCTTTACAAACTCACTCTACTGCGAAAAGGAAACCTCACCTGTGGTATCTTCTGTAACCTGATATCAAATAATTGGAACAATAAAAGTAGTGAGCACAGAAGAGGAGGATTGGATGAGGGAATCAGGGAACAAGAACTACTTGTACAAAAAGGAAAAGGCACAGAATACTTTATTGGACACTGACTACATTACAGCCAAGTTTGTATATGGCTCTCTCTATGTGTGTGTGTGTGTGTGTGAGTGCATGCAAGCTGCTGCCAAAAGCTCCTACACACTTTCCATAATCCTCCACGCAGAGATATTCTGGAAACAAGCCTGTCCACTTATCATATAGAACTGGAAGGGTGGCGCATAATATAGTGTGTGAATGTGACATATTAACGTGAATTAAAAAAAAAAAAAAATCATTGATGTGAAATTACATCATTAAGGAATATTGCCCTGAGCTACTGTCCAAATCCCACAACCCATCTTCAAATACACACATATGCACGAACGCAAGCTCAGTCATGTATGGACACTTAGACACGAGCAATATATGAGCGCACACACAACGACTATTTACTGACAGTTTCCCTGGGGGGGATTTTTTTTTTATAACTGATGATTGAAAATGAATGTAATATACAGAAGGTGATATGGCACAGTATCTAATAATGAGAGGGAAGATAGCAAGGAGTGTCAGGATTAGAATGAGAGCAAATTGGAAGGTAAAGAATGAATAATAAAAGTGAAAAAAGAAAATGATAGTAGGCAACGAGAGACGGTGTGAATTACTACAGCTTAGTATGGGAGTGAGAGCAGAGCAGTGCCAGATTTATGCCAACTCAGAAGTCCATCCATCTCTCCAACCAGCACATTACATTCAAGGCACTAAACACAACATGCACTGCCCTCCTGCATGGATATCAGCCCATAGCGGTCAATTCATTATAAACTTGTACACTCCCCACCTACATTGTTACCTTTACTACACTGCAGTCACTTCATTATTTAGTAGTACACTCCCTTCCTTTAGTATCATTACCGCAGTGCAGTCCTTTCATTAGACAGCAGTCTCGACAAAGACTCTCTTGAGCCACGGCCATCCACGGCTCCTCATCCTATACTCCCTGTTTTTTTTTTTCTCCTCACTGCCCAACAGGCCGAGTGCTCTGAAGAGTTTGCTATGCAAAGCCTGTGCGTTCAACCTCCACTGCGGTGCTGGGGTGATATGACTATCACGATATTATATTCACAACAGGTTTATTGATTTACCTTGAGAATGGCACAAGTTCAAAATGATATATTTTTTAAGTACGAATTGTAAATTTCCCCCACTGCGGGACTAATAAAGGAATATCTTATCTTACAATTGTAGCTCCCAGGCAGCTGCAGTACAACTCTGCATCATAAATCTGCTGAAACAATTGTGTTTTAAGTGTGCTGAGTCATAAAGACATGAGCGCATTAAGGCATCTGTTGCACGGATCTGTGTTTCTAAGATGTAGAATTAACACAAAAAGAGGCAGACACTGAAGTGTGGTCAAGGTGTTGTAGTTTTTTTTACTACAACACTGGAAAGCATCAACTTATTAGACACATCAACATGAGCAAAATTAGTTACTGAATCTTAATGTCTATTCTACTGGGAAGCACCTTGCTCTCCATCTCCCACGTCAACATTCACTGACCAAACCCCTCTTACTTACTTTTCAGATTCAAACGTATGTCGAATTTTTAGGCCTCAACTGATCTACCGTTATCTGCAAACTGCCTGCAGAAGGTTTCCCGAGCAGATTGCTTCTGCCATGACCTCCAGGAGTTAGACCGTGCTATCTTCCTTTCTCCCGGTACCATGGGGCATCCACCCTTGTGCTCCAAGGTTCACATATAGTTGCCACTCTGGTGTCTCTGCCGTGCCCTCATGTCTTTTAAAGGATCAATCACACATTTTCCCCCAACTGCTATCTACCCAGGAATGTTCTTGTGTTTATATGAGATATCCACCGGTTAACGTCTGCCTCTGCTCCAACACAAGAGATGTGAATGGAAGTTGCTTGTGGTGGTGGTGGTGTGATATTTTTCTCATTTTCGATGTTAGGTATAGTTCCCAATGTCAAATTCTAAAATAGAGATATTGTGGTTCACAACGTTCATGTTTAAATTAATAAAAACAAGGTAAGTCTCACTGAAATTTGTTGCAGTATGAGATCTGGTATATTTTTTTTTATACTTTGTACTACTTACTTGTGCCTTTTTACAAATATGTGTGCACTATGGAACTGAGATGCTGCAAACTTGAATTTCCCTCAATAAAGTTACTATCTATCTATCTATCTATCTATCTATCTATCTATCTATCTATCTATCTATCTATCTATCTATCTATCTATCTATCTATCTATCATGCTGTATTGAAGATGACTTGAAACTAGCGATTGAGACCATAAACTCATGTTCACAATATTTTCTGAGGTAATACATCCATTGAGGAGTAGGGTCATTTTCTCATAGACTTCTATACAGTCAGACTTCTATTTGCAACCGGAGGAGTCGCCCCCTGCTGGCTGTTAGAAATAATGCAAGTTTAAGGCACTTCAGCATTGGCTTCACTTTTCAGACCCGGAGTCGCCCACTGATGAGATCATAAAGACCTGTAAATATGTGCTGTTGAACCTTTTAGACTTTAATATGACTTTTCAATCAGATAACTTTGAATAGCTCAGTAAATATGACCTCATACAGCATCATTTTTGTCATATTTATCTGATTTTGCTTGCCCTAACTGTGTGCATTGTGTGATACTATAATCCGAAACGTCAAAATAGAGATGTCAGATTTCTTTGTTTTATCATTAAAATAGAAATTTTAAAAATTGTAAAATGAGTACCTTATTATAATGCTTTGCCATTTTGTTCCCAAGCATTTCACACAAAATATAAATGATAGATTCTCAAGACAGACTTTGACTAAAATCCGACAAGATAAAAAATGTATCCTCTGACTGCGAGCAGACGCTCAGCTCTGCGAGCATACATGTGTTCTGCGTCTGATCTAATTTCACAACAATGTAAATTATAGATCAACTGACATAAAAAAATTAACACATGATATAATTAACTTGGGCCAAGGGTATTCCAGCTCATTCAACCAGAAATTCAACCAGAAAGAGAAAAAAAAAAAAGTTCGCTCAGTGACTCCTCATCCCAAATTTACGCTCTGGATCAAAACAACATGAATCATTGCCGAGTTTTATTCTTTAAAGTGAAAGTTAAAACAAGCTCTGGATGCAAGCAAAAAGTCCCCTTTGGGGCAACAAGGCTGTAATGGCTGACAGCCCAAATCTCTTTCTTTAGAGAAAGATCATATATTTTTCATCACAGAAAGGCTTTGAACCCAAGCGTGGGGGATCATTTCAATGGACTTCTAAAGAGTCTCGGTGTCACCCGAGAGTGGCACAGAGCTGATTTTGGGCCCGTGAGCAAGCTGCATAGAAAAGCCTGCACCAACACACATTTAAATAGTAAAAAACAAGTGCGCAAATCAACGAAAGATGGCATTACAAGATGCACTGTTGCTATATGAATGCTCCAACATGCAATCAAACATACGAGACAAAAACTGATATTTCTAATTTTTTCTTTCACATTCTGGTCCTTCCTCCCAACCCCAACGGGAAATCATTACTTCCAGCCTTCTAAATATGCATATGATTAATTATGCATCTTGTTATCACAGGCTAATCTGCATAGGACTCTCATGTATAAAGTCCCACTCATTACCATTCAGAAGGCCATCTCACAGGTGTGCTGAGTAAATATACGACACACAGTAGCTGATCAAAACACACACACACACAGACACACACACACAGACACACACACACACACAGACACACACACACAGACACACACACACACACACACACACACACACACACACACACACACACACACGTATGTGCAAACACGCATACAGACATGTTGAAACAAGCACAGACACGCAAGTGTGCTCTCTCAAGTGTATAGACTCCCGGAAACATACAAACACATGTGCACACACACACACACACAGATGCTGAGAGTGGACACCCACCAAGAAGCAGACAAACCCTCCTGACAGAAGGTCCAGGTTTCCCCTCGCACTGATGGCAGGTTGGTCTGTGCCAACTCATTAAGAACACAGCTGGCCATAAGGCTTCGAGCGGGGGTAAGACCACAGCGATCTTCAGGCGGGTGTCTGATTGGATTTCCATACAATGTTCAAGAATATAAAAAGCTCATTGTGGCATATGTCTTCAGTATATGAAACTCTAAACTACTGGATCTTAAAAAATCAGAGGAAGTCAATGGCAGCTAACGATTATGTGTAGACACTTGATGTTGAATTCCCCCTGTGATAACAGCACAATAGAATAGAATATCCTCCCCTTCACTATCGACCTGAAACACTCACATTCAGGCTACCGTCACCAATCTTCCTAACATGTATCTTGCTTATTTTGGACAGTTTCACCAGCAACGTAAATAGGAGAAAGACAATGGGCCTAATGAATGTACACCTCATATGAACAGAATTGTTCTTAAGTGGTACATACGAGTGATTTAAGAGCAATTGTGGCATTCACCAGTTTCCTCGTACTCACAATTTTCAACCAAAATTCACTAGTGGTCCAGCCCTGTCGTACGGGTCATGTACTAGTCTGCTTTTCTCCACAGGGGGAAAAAAACACTTTGACTTAAGGATCATAACAGCTTAATCTGAATGAGTTATAAATATGATATAGAAATGAATCAAAATAAAATAAATGACTAAAACAAACTTATTGCAAAGTTTATATTTTGTTCACCATACTTTACGGAGAGGTTTCTTTTACATTTTATGTAGAGGGAAATTCTACTTTTTACATTTTGGTAAAAAAAAATGTAAACAATTTAACTTTCACACTTATTTTTGTATGTTGTTTTTAAATGAGCAAAAGAAAAGACATTTTTTTATTGAGCCTTCAAACAAAATTAAATAACAAGGAAAGCTGGAGAGTAATTAGTGGCTGTGGAGCATCATTCAAATGTTAAAAATAATAAAATAGCACTCACTCAGGTTCCATTTGAGTCCAGTGGTGATTGTTTGGCAGGGTCCTCCTACTGGGATGAGGCTGCACCAGTCCCCCTCCAGGCCTGTGTTCACCTCCAGTCTGTGGCTGCCCTGTTCACACACACACACACACACACACACACACACACAGCGGGAACGTGAAAATGAATGAGTGTTTGTCTGTGTGTGTGTGTGTGTGTGTGTGTGTGTGTGTGCGTGCCATAGTCGATGACAGGTGGAAACAATGAGATAGGAAAAAAAATTAAAAAGGAAAACAAATATAGAGCAAGACTTCTTAAACTTTTCCCGTCCCAAATGAGAAACTGAGCTTCTCCGCCCAGGGACCGAGGCTCATTAAAATAAATGATTGCTCTTGTCAGTGCTGCAACCCATTTTCAGTTCCCGCTAACACTTAAAAAGGATCCCTTGACATTTTGAATTATAGTCCATTCTCCTCTGTGTCACAGGGAGTCAACATATTTTTGTACTGACACTCCATAAGCAGTGGTTGTACACTTGAATTCAACGGGCAGTGTTTACCATTGTGAATTTTATTAGCTTAGAAAAAGAACAGTATCTATTGATGACGAGGGAGGATGGCTGACTTTGTTAAGAGGTCTTTTTCCAATAGTGTGTGAGGAACAGATGAAGAAGAGTTTTTTTGAGATACAGTGAAGTATTTTTTTTTTATGAAGTGCTCTATAAAAGAAAACAAACATGAACAAAATTTCAAAAAGTCACAGTAACCCTTTGAGGAACTATAGAGTGTAAAGAGAGAAAAAAAGCGTCACACAGTGAAGGTGCAAGGCAGTGTCACACTATTCAGGCTGAATAATGGCTTTGCTCTGAATGCATTGGTTACAATAAAGCCTGATGCTGGAATGTAAAAAGTAAAAAGTGTAAAGATACAAAGAAACACCTCAATCTCATTACAGCACATGTACTTGGTAAAACTGCCTGAAATATTATAAACACTTTGAATATCTGCAGGCTAAAAGGCTATGTGTGCTCAAACTGCCATACAACCCCAGCATAAATACAAAGACAAATAGCAGCGACAGCTAGAGCTTATGATGATCAGTCATCTAAAAAGGATCATACAGACACAAAGACGGGCACAACTCAATTAAGAGTTTGAAATGTTGAAAGTGTGACATGTTTAAAAAGGAGAGTTTCCCTTTGCTTGGCTTCCTGGGGCTGCAGAGCCAGAGGGAAGGAATAACGGTTTGGTGTTCAAGAAACATCCCTGAGGATGTTTTCTATACATAAACACAGTCTCTTTGTGTAAGTGTGTCAGAGTGGGAGTGTGTGAGGAACAGAGAGACGGGTAAACAAACGCATGTGAGGCTGCATATGAACACACACACACACACAACTCGGAGTAAGAATGTACATTTTTTTTCTCGGGTTGTAGAGCTAGCTGCTAACTTTTTTTAGCTGAGACACAGAGAAGAAGGAGGGACGAAGGAACTTTATGGGGAAAGTTTCATTTTTTAAAAGTTGCCTGGTGACTGCTTGGACAAATCGAATGCAGTACGAGACACAGAAAGCCATGTGTACAATTTTACGGTATTTTATTTTGTCCTATTTCCTTTGAGTTTCAATTTAAATGATTTTTGTAACAGGCTTATGTGCATAGTAATAACACAGAAATGGGGAATAAGAAATATAACATTAAAGACATTAACGACATTAAGAGTCCACAGCCATAGTAGCGTCTCTATGAAGCTGTATTTAAAAGGAACAGTGTGTAACATTTCAGGAGGATCTATTAGCAGAAAGGGAATATAGTATTCATAACAATGTTTTCATTTGTGTATAATCACCTGAAACTAAGAATCGTTGTGCCATGTTGCCCCGCCATGTTTCTACAGTAGCCCAGAGCGGACAAACCAAACACTGGCTCCAGAGAGAGCCAGTACGTTACCTGAAGGCCACCGTAGTTCTCCGACATGCTTGTGAAACTGCGGTAACGTGAGCCGCAGAGTGCAAAACCGTGGTACCGCCAGCCGCCGTCTCACTTCCGTTGCTCCTAAAGTAGTGTTATTATGGTAAGGATGGCCTCTGAGCGAGGCGAACAGCGTTACCAGTTTTGGAAAGGGAGGAGTGAGCGGAGGGGTACTCAGTTGGTTGCAATCTGCAACCACACCACTAGATGCCCAAGTCCTACACACTGTACCTTTAATCACAGCATGCTGACGTTCACATTTGGCTCAAAGCAGCTAACATGCTCACAATGACAATGCTGTTAAAGCATTCCATGTTCATCATCTTATCTATCATGAGTTTTATTACAATGTTACATTGATAAGTCATTTGGAATTAAAACCATTACCTAAAAATCGTTAATATCATTTGGTCCCGCCTGTAAAAGTTCTCTCTGCTGAGAGACTTTTGAGCTTGTCATTGTGTTTCTATGGGGGATGCTGTTCTTCATCTGACCTTTATACTTTCAGGGAGCAACGCAGGAAAACATGTAATTATTATATTTTGAATATTATATGAAAAGGTATCAAAGTCATTTCAAAAATAGTTTTAATATTCTGTAAGATTTGATTTTCTATAAATAAAGTTGTTGTCTTGCAGTCAGTTCTTCTTTAGCTCATATTTATATTTATGTTACATTTGAATGCCACATGGTTGCTAACCTTGGATGAGTTAACGCACCTCGGGTATCACACTTTATCATTTAAATCAGCTCTCGCGCTGACAACTTTCACTCTTCAAAAGGGCATCAGGTAAACAAGCTTGCGCGTTTGACCTGGAGTGTGTGCGCTTATAGAGTGATTTATAGCGCGGATTGGGCTGACACAGCGCTGTGCATCGGCTGTCCCACAAACACAGAGAGCAGGCTCTCTCAAGTGTCTTCAGGGGCTGGGATACTAACTTGAGTAAATGTGGCGCTGCTCGGCCCTTGCGACAGAGACTCAAGAGAAAATAGATGAACTCGGTGCAACTTTTGTCTTTTTTTTTTTTTTTTTTTGAGTAAATTTAGCGTCACCTTGAGACCTAGACTGATTAAAACATCGTCTTGTTGTGTAGGGACTCAGAATAAACAAGCCTGCAGCCCCTCGCAGTGTCCCTAGCCATAATTTAATGAAAGACGTGAGAATTATGCAGTGCCCTGAGCCAGCTATAGAAGATTTCTGCATATTTCCCAAAGATAGCATAATCACACTTTGACACCTCATCTGGGAAACAAAAGTTAAAACAAACAGGCACAACCCTGATTAAATCAGAGCAGGAATGAGGTAGCATGTCTCAATAACTTTCCAACATGTGCATGTTTGATGAGATATTGCATTTATAAAGTAGCTTTTAAAGGTAGATGACATAATCCTACTTGTCAAATTTTGCAAAAATGGACATTTAACTGGTAATTTACCACTGGTCTTAATTTGTTGTTGTGTGTGTTAGACTCTGTACAGAACATGAACAAGCTGTGTACGTATTTATTGAACCACCAAATCCCGAAGCTAGGCACGTAACGAAGCCGTGATTGCACGGAATGCGGGTGGTGAGGATATTTGGCAAAAGTTGTAAACACTTCAATTACAGATGTAACTTGAACAAATAGCACTGGGTCCTTCGAAGGTTGCGTTCACCTTCATGTACAGGCGTCTGCGTTCATCAGTCGCTGGCGAATTGGAGGCTGCGTTGACAAACGAGCTTAATTTACCCTCGCTGAAGTAAGATTAATTGGAGGTGTCGAGGTATGAAGCAGCAAATGACAACGCGCCTTTGGAATAATGACAAGACGTAGGGAGGGAGCGCATGAGAGAGAGGTTTACTTAACGCATTACAAGGTGTCATCAGGAAGTGTGACAGTTAGCTGTTTGTCCTGAAGATCCGGCAAATAAACAACAAGAGAGGGAAAAAAAGAAAAAGAAAAACGAAGAGCAGTGTGTGTCCCAAATGGCGTCGGCTCGGCCCACTTGTAAACTCAATCAACTGAGGAGCATGAGAAAGTGGCTGGCATTGAGGAAAAACAATTTGGGAGCATCAAAAGAAACTCTCTCTCTCTCTTTCTCTCTCTCTCTCTCTCATGCACAACAGCAAATTGGGGCAACATAAGAGCAGAGAAGTGTGTGGGAGGGAGGGGGGAGATATTGAAGTGATTACTTAACAAAGAAACAAAGTGTTCAACACTCCAATCAAGGTGGAAGCAGCACAAAGAAAAGAACAGTTGTGAGAGAAAGTGAAGACAAGGACTGATTAGAAGGGGGAGGATAGGAAAGATGTATCTTTATATACAGTCTATGGTTAGTCTAGTGCAGTGAAAATATACTGCGGGTCTGCCTGTGTGTGTGTGGTTTTTATATGCGACTTCAAACACAGATAGAGCCGTAATAAGTCCACCCTTAGCTTCACGAGAAGTGAAATACCGGAGGACTTAAAAACTCAAGGATAGATGCAGCAACCAATTTATAACTTCACTTTCTTAGTTGTATTTCACTCCACTTGTGGAAGAAATGGCCAGCAGACTTTTTGGACAGAATCATTGCAGAGTGGTTTATCTATGTGTGAAGGCTAAAGTAATGTGTGTTTATAATACACTCACGGGTCTGAGTAGGTATGCCAGGCTGGTCCCCTGTATGATCAACAGGGGGAGTCGTGTCATGGGCAGAGCGTGGTGGAGGGTCTCAACACATGCCATGGTCTGGTCAAACCTGCCAGCCAGACCGCCCAGCGTCACTATGGCATCCACCTGGAAAGACAAACAGAATTTAATAAGGCAAAAGACAAAAATGCCATGGTTTGATATACTGGATTGGTTCTCTGGCAGGATTGCTGGTGTTTGTTTCAATGAGGAACAATGACAGCAGTATAGTGGCTGCAGAAATAACAAAGAAAAAAGAAACAACATCTTAATTATGTTTAAAAATGCTTCTATATGTGACATGCCATATCATGTTTTGACCTGAGAAAGTGTGTAAAATAGACAACAACTAGAATAACTTGTCAATTCATTATAGGAAAGGAGTATGGTACATAAAAAAAACAAAAAAAAACAAATGCTCAACAGCTTTTTTCCAGGCACTTTTCAAATATTTTATGTGTTCAGTTTGGTGAGGATTGGATGGCATTTGTGAAACAGGTTTTGCAGATTAAAATAAAGCAGCTAAAGGGCTTTATAAATAGGAGCACTCTGCACCAAAAGCTAATCCTATCCTGCTAACTAACAGACAAAACAAACAAAATAAAAATGGGACAAAAACATAAAATCCTTGGTGAAATTAAAGTCTGGTGATATTGTCAACAAATCACACAAAAAGACCAAAAACCGATGGTGAATTGATCCCACAAACAAGTATTGTTTGTGTAGCCAAAACCTGAAATAGATTACTCTTCTTTGACATAGAAGTCCATTGTTGTCTATAAACTAAAAAAAAACACAACAATAAGCCACTCTAGATGTGTTTCCATTCAATTGTCAAGCACATTTTAATCAAACTTTTGAAATGTTGATGTGTTTCCATCAACTGGTTCGGAGCGAATAAACTTGGTTACAGCGTAGTTTGGTCAGAAGTAGAGTTTGCAACCCGGAAACAAAACAAGTTGGCTGGCTATCTAACCACCTATGAGAGACAAATACAGGGAGGTCTTCAGGAATTTGTTTAAATTGGGCAAGTTTTAATTGTGTTTCATGTCAGCTAGTAAATGGAATTGCATTTATATAGCACTTATCTAGTCTTCCGACCACTCAAAGCACTCTACACTACATGTCAGCATTCACCCATTCACACACACATTCATACACTGATGGCAGAGGCTACTAAGGTGCCAACTTTGCCCATCAGGATCTAATCTAAATACTCATTCACACACCGATGGCTATGCCTTCGGGAGCAATTTCGGGTTAAGTGTCTTGGACACTTAGCCGGAGCAGCCGGGGATCGAATCACTGACCTTCCGATTGGTGGACAACCTGCTCTGAGCCACAGCCGCCCCGCAAGTACTGACCATGTTTTATGCTGTCCAGAGACAAAGACAAGCATTCGCGCTTTATGGGAATATTCGGGAAGACGCTCACAGCAGAAACCACTGATCAGTCCCATAACCCATTTAGCACATCAAAACAAACACCAACTCAAGGGAGAATACAAACCTTTTTCTTTTCTTTTTTTTCACAATTTAGGAAGTTTTATCAAATTTTGCCATTTTCATACAGTTTTTCTAATGTGATACTTCAAAATGTCCTTAAAATATGTGAATGGAAACCCAGCTACTGTTTCACTGAGGTGGATGTTCCTTTATTTTCATACAATGAATAGGCAGTCTAGATTATTTTTCAGATTATTACCTCTTCAGTAGGAACTAATGGACCTGAGTGTGACAAGAGGATGGGGGGAAGTCAAAAGGAATGAGGCTAATGCATTACTGGTCTTTTTATGGGATTTGTTAACAACAACAAAAATAGAGAATAATACCAGGCTTTTCATTTAACCAAGAGACAAAACAAGCACAACAACTAATGCCATTGGGACTAAAAGAAAGAAACAGCAAGGACACAGAGCTTTGAGAGAGAGAACTGAGATGGAGGACAGATAAACAATCAGCGGTAGATCATAGAACGAATTTAGGCCGTTACAACGAGGGTAAACAACATCGGTCTCTTGAATTAAGAGGTGAACATGTTAACAGCGAACCAAGCAAGCCGAGTTGAAACTAATGCCATTTTCTGCCACCTCAGTGCTGAAATAAGGTTCTTCTCAACTTTGAGCCAGCAGTTCTCTCTTAAATACAATATTTACAGCTCTCAGCAGTTATATCCTTATACAAAGTCCCCTAGCAGTCAAGCACCAGCACTGACAGCCTTAACACCCAACAGAGACTATGAGGGCAGAGGTGCTGTCAGAGGCTGACGACTGACAGTCACAACCAGCACGGAAAATGAGCCACATACAGTACCATCAATCACACTCACTTCACTTCAACTGTTCTCACTTCAACCACAAAGTGCAAATAAATAAATAAGCAAACAGAAAGCAAGAGGTAAATTCAATTTCTATTACCTCTGCTGATGCTGGGCTGCAGCTAAACATTAGGGGGGATATAGTACACATTAGCAGCCAATAAACATGTACAGCTTGCTGGGTTCTAATGGGGAGAATTTACTACTCTTATACACTTATCAGCCAGATCATATTGGCTCCATTCAAATTGCTACTATCACAGAAATGTGTTTTTTTTTCTGTGTTGAAGCATATGTGCATGCATTAACCCATTAGATAAATTGCAGCAGTATCACCTCGCTACTCTGAAATGCATTTTCGTTTCCCCATTCAACAACCTGCCATTACCTCGATGTATTCAATATTATTCAAAAGGTGAAAGATCAAACTGTAGCTCCTTATTGTACATATAGTGGGAACGGACTATTGCGCAAACCAAGTGCTGAGAGATTGAGGTTATTTCAACATCTGGTTGACGCCCCCACATGCAGAGGCATCGCTTAAACTGTAAACAACAACACTTGGTAAACACCCTCTGCTTTGTGAGAGAGAGAGAGAGAGAGAGAGAGAGAGAGAGAGAGAGAGAGAGAGAGAGAGACATAGAGGTTATGAAGTATAAAAAATGAAAATCTTCCAGTCAAATACGTCCCTGTGATTTAATACAAATTACATAATTATGAAAAAATTATGAAATTCACTGCATTCATTTACACGGAGAACTCTGTCCATGTGTTACTCCAACAGGTGGGAACAAACACAAGATGTCAACATGCTCTTACAGACCTGTTGACATATTGCCAACACATCCCATGACAACACCAAAACTAACAACGCATCAGTCTGTCTCTCAAAACGTTCTGACTCCTGTACAGTCTGTGGGTCTCAGACTCTAGCTCATTCATTCCTACAGATGATGTAAATCTTTAAAAACAGGTCACAAATATGTAGTTCATTTAAAAAAAAAAAAAAAAGGCTCAGTCATTTCCTAAAACAGCTGGGCATCACTCAAACAGGAGTGAATACTGTAGTGCATTAGAGCCATTTTCAGCCACAGATTTGGTGCCCTAGTACTGTAAGTATTCACAGCACCAGGACAAGTGTCAAGTGCGGCTCATTGATATTGTGTGTTTTTAATAGTCTTTGAAGAATGGAGTTCTATGGCAGGAACAAGAGGCTTTGGCAACTAAGATGATACTTTTGTTAGTAGAATCAATTCTTCTCAATTTTTGGTTTCGCTCAAAAATTTCAAATGTGAAAATACTGAAAATTGCAAGGTAGGATCTCTTATCTACAATACGTTTGTTCCTTTTGGCCATCCACCACACCCACAAAGGCCATTAAATGCGCATTATCAGTTGCTAGAAGCACCATAGATGTGGGTCAATAGGGGCCTACTACGCCTAGTGTGTTGTAAAAGTGAAAGCAAGACTTAAAAGCAACACGTTCTAACATGTTGTAAAACTGATTGAAATGGTTTTGAACACAAACAAAAAGGCTTCTTTAGGTTTAGGCAACAAAACTATTTAGTTAAGTTTAGGGGGAAACATTGTATTTTGGCTTAAAATAATATGTTTCATAAGTGAAAGTGTACACAAAAACAACTACACTATTGTTGGTTTCATACGAGAAGCGAACTCTGGTATCTCGGGTGAAAACTCTGTGTTTTGTGTCCCATCCATAGCCAACCCATATAGAGTTTCACGCTGCACCTCAATTCCACTTTTGCTTCTGTCATAATTACTACGTTCGCTAAAGGTCACTGTCGTCTTCTTTTATTCCTTCTTTCGGTGATCAACCATGTGAAAAGATGACAAAACCTACTATTGGGTGTAGCAGGGCCCTACTGACCCACATCTATGAGGCTTATAACCACTGATAACGCACATTTAATGGCCTGATAACAGTCTAATCGGTTGCAAAACCATTCATCTCTTATGTCCTTCCCACCTTTGTTATTGCTTACCAAGAACATTTTTTTTTACAAAAGAATACCCTCAACGGACCAAAGCTGTTATCAGTGGTAGGAATGAGAGAGGAGTGGAGGGATCAAACCAACAGTGTCAGTGAAGAGTATCAGTCAGTTCAAAATTCACAGCAAGTCGCCAAAGCCAGACGACTGAAGATCTCAAAGAAAGCAAACAAAGCTGAAAGAGAACAAGGAGCAATGACTAGAGAAGAAAAAAAAAATGATGTATTGTGTTTCAGCATCTGATGACACACTAGCTTGCTCAATCTTCCGCTTCCCATCACACTTCTGTTGTGTCCGCTACGCATATCAAACTCCATATAACAGCTTGAATTTTTATGTGTTCCTATTTCATGTTTGTTTACTAAAAACAAAACAAAAAAAACAAGCGGGGAAAGGAGAATCTCACGACTGAATGAAGAGAATCTAACAAGCTGGCTCAACAGATCCGGCCGTACTCGCTCCTGATTGGCCGGGGGAGCTGGAGCGAGCAACGCTGGCTCGGAGATCAACGCAAAAAAACTCATATCCATTTATTGGGGGGGGGGTGATGAACAGATAACCAGAGAAAGAGAGAAGAAAATGAAAACAGTAGTGCTGCTCATGCTTGCAACAGTGAAGCAAGGGGAGGAAAGCTAACTGGGACACACACACACACACACACACACACACACACACACACACACACACACACACACACACACACACACACACACACACACACACACACACACACACACACACACACACACACACACACACACACACACTAGACGTTGGGATATACACACACACATGCACGCACACGCTTCAACAAGTATATACACAAACAGATGTAAACAGTTACCGAATGCTCTCTCACACACACAGACACTCGCCTTTCACAAACACATGCACAATATAGATACACACACTTTGAGACATAAACACACACATATAAATATATATATATATATATATATATATACACAAACAAACACATACTCATCCACCCACCATAATCCTCTGATACCATTCTTTGGGATTTCACCCGACACAATACGAGATAAGTTCTCTAAATCGAGCGCTAAGCTGTGTGGAGGAAAACATTCAGGGGCTAATACGTTGAATCTTAAACAGCCCAAACAGTAGCACAAAGCTCCGCAATCTGCAAATCACCCTGTTATTATTTCATCTATGTGTTCGATTCAATTAAACAGTATAAGTGGAGGGAAATTAGTGAAAGTGAGCAAAAGAGAAAACGACAAGGCGTGTGATTAAATCGTTAGAAAAGTTTTATGTAACCTGCTCCTATTCGCAAAGTGTTGAAGGGAAGAAAAGTTCAAATAAGAGTCATAGTGGGAAAAAGAAAAAGTGGAAAAATCCTGGTAAACAAACAAAAAAAAAGTCATCATCAGCAACTCTTATATAACATCAAAAACCGATTGCCAGGCTCCTATCTTTCGCATGCAGACAGACGGACAAACACCCAGCGTCAGTTCAAAGGCAGAGTAAATATTAGCCAGGCCGCGGGAAAAAGGCCCACGGAAGGACAAAAGTATATCCTCTCTTAAAGGGTAACTTGGGTATTTTCCACCTGGACCCTATTTTCCCAAGTTTTTGTGTCTAACTGACTAATAGTGTCTGAAATTGGTCCAGTGTTTAAGAAGAGCGCTGTGGACAAAAGCTGTTCACGTGCTGCAATATGGTGCTATTGGGGCAAGTTGGCAGTGTCATTTATGTCCACTAAAAGTGCTTGTTATGAGTGTCTGACATTATGGACAAGAGTCTCGCTCAAGGAGAACTCTTGTTCTGAAATCTCGTGAGGTGACGTGTTGCTGGAAGACAATGGTGGAATCGTGGAATACGTCCATGGAAACGCGAGTGCCAGCCGGGCAGAGATTGTTGTGTTGGAGCACACTCGCCCTTGCAGCTCGTATCGCAGCTGCCAGTTATAGCGTTATCCATCAATACTGGACCGATTTCAGAAATTGTTGTCCCCATTTGTAACTTAGACACAAAAACATGGGAAAAAAGGGTCCAGGTTGAAAACTACTGAAGTTCCCCTTTAAAGTCCGACACCAAAAATCAAATTGAAAATGCACAATGTGGCAACACGTGTGCATTCTGTATGAGATGAAGTGCATTTTTGTGTGTCTGCAAGCGTCTTCTCCGCGGTCTTTCATCAGCTTAGAGAGGTGAAGTGATTGGGGCACTCGCCTGTGATTGGAGCAACACTTAGTGTGCTGCTTAGAAATTTGAATAATAGATAGAGAAAGAGCGAGACAGAGGGGACAGAGACAGGAAGAGGACAGACTGATAGATAAATAGATAGACAAATTGTTGAAATTATGGGAATTAGAGACACACTTTGTTATAATACATAGTTGTCCTCATGTGATTGTACATTCTGTGCAATTCAGCTGACATTTTCAGAGTCGGAATGGAAATGGAGTCCATCTCTGGATCAGATCTCTGTGTGTCTGGCTCTGAAGCAGCTGGCTGGGCGCGGAGGCTTCGCTCTGGCTGGCAGCTCATTTCAAAGTTTTGGATACCAGTTTGTTAGGGAATGCTCTACACTTTGAATATATCACAGCAAAAGTAAAATATTTAATTTTTAAATCTGGCAAACCGTTAGTACACTTTGCATTTTATGTGTAGGTGTAAATGTGGCCAATGTTATTTCAATGATATTTTTCAATACTGATTTCTTCAGGGAATGTTGAGTGAGCATGCATGTTCTTTTTCCAGCAGCACGCTGTTTCGTATCCATACGCCCACACACACTCGCACCTCGGATGTGCACGCAGTCCGCCACAGTCCAACACTATTGACCTCTGAGCAGCTCATCTTAAGTACCTAAGGACTGAATGCCTTGCTTAAGGGTACTAAACTCTCGGACGCTGACGGAGAGGAGAGCTTTACTTATCCATTTTACCCAGTGCTATAACTGCTGCTTGTCTTTTTAATAATAGTAGCAACTATATCCAATGTTTTTGACACTGATAGCCCAGGAAGTCACTGCTCCCGGCCGAGAAATACTCTGGCACATAACTCCTGTAAAACCACAACTTGTTTTTCACTTCAGTTTTTTGCAAGGATTAAACAAACAACATATAATGTGTCTATTTCTGAGCTTTTGAGGTGATGGTAAACAGATTGTCTTACCTTTGTACAGAGCCAGGCTAGCTGCTTTCCGTTGCTTCCAAGCTAAGCTAACCGTTTCCTGGTTCTAGCTTTCATATTTTTGCTTTTGGGATTTTTCCCTTTTCTTTATTGTGTTATATAGATATTTTGTGCATGAAAAAGGTCTGAAAAGCTACAAAGCCCATAGTCCACGCCAAAGGGAGTTAAGCTTTGTTTATACTTGCGTGAGACACCGGGCCTCCGTAAATGGCACATGCACTACAAGCATGCACAGAATGCCTTATATTGCGATATTGCTATTCATGCTCAGTGTGTTGCTCATTGCAATATCGCGCCGGTTTCACTATGGCGAGCATTAACCAAACTCTTCCCCACAGAAACACTGCTCCTGAACTGCCTGAAACGCCTTGCTTGAAGTCCCGCCTTTTCTTCTGTAGCGTAGTGATGTCACCAAGTAACACACTTTGCCTAGCGGCTAGTTTGGCACACACTCAAACAAAGCTAGATAGAGCGGAGATGAAGTAGAGTCTGAAAATTTAGGTTCAGCTGACCAATCAGAGCATTCCAGACAGAGAGTGAAAAGTGGTGCTGCAGCACAGCTGGTATGAGAGAAGTACTAGTTTGCACCTGAAAGTAAGCATGGTCCTCTTTAAAAGACAGAAATGAGTGGTATTGACCTTGACATCTAACTCTCAGCAAGAAAGCGAATAAGCACATTTAGCAAAATCTCAAACTATGCCTGTAACAGTAAAAATGTCAGACAAGAATTTAAACCCTGTGAGAATAAAAAAGTGTGCGGGGTGTGCAGTGGATGTTTACCTGCAACTGTCGTCTCTGAATTTCCTCCAGCATGATTGCAAGGCACTTGGTGAAGTCGGTTAGATCCTGGTCAGCTGTTTCTATCAGCTTGCACCCCTACGCACAAAAGAAAAATAGAAACACACACGCAGACACAATCAGATGGATGTACACATAGATAGCAAAACAAAAACCCAAGGCAGAGATAAGAGAAGGGGGGATAACAAAGCACGGGAAAAACAGAACGAGATAGAGAGATGGAAGGAGGTATAAATCAGTGTTTTAGTCTTGTCTGGCTGTCTGTGGGCTGTGTTGCTGAATAATGTAGAGGTTGCAGTCAGTGGCCCTAAACTACAGCATCCAGGTAAACAACCATGCTCTGGCTTTCTCTCCCTCTGTCTCCTTCTCTCTCCATACACTGTCACTTTCCTCCTGAAACTTT
>CAKAOI010049678.1:6647-18721 GCA_916701655.1 Sebastiscus albofasciatus
CTAGTTTTTGGATTTGAGAGAGTCGTCCATGTTTCTTCAGATTTTTGACTTTCTTAGACCAAAGGAATATAAAGAATAACGTGTATGCATTTTGAAAATGGGCTTTTCTATTAGCTTTTAGCGATGTTGATAATTAACCGTTTAACCGTTAACCGACATTAAGCATTTTAACGGATTAACGCTATCGGTTTAAACGGTTCAAAGAAATGTTAAGAATTATTTAAAAAGCTGAGAAAAGTTCTTCACTTCAAGGAGAAAAGCTGGTCCACCTTAAGAGTCCACCTTAAGAGTCCACCTTAAGTCCACCTTGTCTGCTACACCTACACCACCACCACCACACACTGTCTGCTACACCTACACCACCACCACACACTGTCTGCTACACCTACGATCACAGCTAGAACGCCACCGACAACACACACACGGTCTGTCGGAAACTCGCTGAAGTAACTGGAGACGTTGAACGCAGCATCGTAGCTGCTGAGCTAACGCTCCCGGACGGTGAACTGGAGACAGTGAACGCAGCATCGTAGCTGCTGAGTTAACGCTCCGGACGGTGAACTGGAGACTCAGTTGTCTGTTGTGTTCACACGCTGCAGCAGCATGTGACGCACTAATCTTGTCGGTTAACGGTTAATAATCGGTTAACGGGAGTCATCGGTTCAGAAAATGTTTCAAAATTACATCCCTAACAGCTTTTCTAATGCCGAACTTCAAAATGTGCATAAAACGTGTGCACAGACATGATGAAGAGAAACTGAACTGGACACCTTCAGGTTCAGGAAACCAGATGCTCAGCAAAGATTTGCCCTCCAGATCCTCTGAACCATTTGACACACTACTGACATGGTATTCACCTCCAAGCCCTCACAATGCCCCCCCGCCTCCCCCTCTAGAAACCAGCACCATGATCCTCCCTCCTTTACAACACGGGTCTCTGTCTGAGCCGCTGTCAAAGAGGCAACCTGAGGATGATGTTAAAGGAAGGAAGAGGGCCGTAGAGGGGATTTAGCAGAGCATGGATAGCATGCTGTTGGGGAGGGGAAGGGCAGACCTGCACACACTCACACACTCACACACTCACACACTCACACACTCACACACTCACACAAACATAAAGACTCCTTTCTGTGGCCGTCTGGCCAACAACAAGGGCGGCGCAGAGAGAGTGAAGGGTAAATGTTAGTGTGACTGCTGTGTTGTCTGGTCCTCTCTGAATGCCGTGTGTGTGTGTGTGTGTGTTTGTGTGTGTGTGTGTGTGTGTGTGTGTAAAACACACCGCTGCACAAAGAGCCTCTTTGTGGTCCCATGCGGCTAATGCTGCTTTTCCATAGTGTTGCCTTAATAAAACATTGGAGTGTGTGTGTGTGTGTGTGTGTGTGTGTGTGTGTGTGTGTGTGTGTGTGTGTGTGTGGAGCCAGGCTTGTTGCATAACATATAAAAGGTGAGCATGAAGTGGTAAAACAGTTTGAGGACCGCTGCTGGAGCTGCAGTAAAGAAATCCTTACCCTGAAGGAGTTGGAGAGGAGAAGTGCTGCCAGCAGAGAACACTGCTCAGTTAACCACAGAGAGCCCCGGGCGTTCCCACAGCTGCCAGTCAGATAATGGGATGATACACGGGTTGATAACCAAAGACAAACACTGAATGAAGCGCTCACACAGCCGGAGTCGCTGGAGGGCTCAAAACAAATACCACTAATTATTTGTGAACAGCAAAAAATGACTGGACTTGCTCTGGATGCTGATTCTCTCTCAGAGCAACACCGTCACAGATCTACTGGAAGTCTGTTTCCTAGAACGCTGAACACACTAACACAATAAGGTCTGCTCATGATGAATCTTTGTCTGATCAATAAGCTATACTGTATAGAACATAAGCTAGAAGCTGCTTCCAGTCATTCAACAGTCCAGCAAACATCCAGCGAGGGCTCTTTGGGGGGATAATCTCTCTCCTAAACACATTCCTGTTGACTTCCACAGCTGGCCTCCTCTCTTCACCGGGCTCCGTTACCTGTTGACTTCCACAGCTGGCCTCCTCTCTTCACCGGGCTCCGTTACCTGTTGACTTCCACAGCTGGCCTCCTCTCTTCACCGGGCTCCGTTAAATGCCTCCTCTCGGAGGTGAGCACCGCTGAGCTGGACCTGCTACTACTGCTTTACAGCGTTGAGGCCCGTTTCCACCACAGGAACTTTTCCCCAGAACTAAGAACCTTTTGGGGAACTCAGTGCGTTTCGACCGCAGGGACCAGGGTCTAAATTAGGTTCCAAAGGCCCCCCAAAAAGGCCCTTGTCGGGGGGGTAGTACATTCTGAAAGTACCAGAACTTTCGGGGTTGAATTTGCAGGGATGACCGTCAGCGATTGGTCAAACACACACAGCACCGCCGCTTCAACTGGTGTACCGCTTCATTCATAAAGCAAGGACGCTATCTAGTATCCATTCAGGAACCCTTTTAGAACGTCTGGAGAACATTTCTCTCTGTTTGATGACGTTGAGATGACCATGATGGCCACGTGGATGTGCTGATATCTGATGAGATGAAGATGAACAGTGAGAAGAGCCTTCTGTACTCGTTGGCTTTCCTCACTTCCGTTTCTCTTCTCGTGCGCTGACTCGCTGAAGCCGAACAGCCAATCAGAGCGATTTCTCTCACCGACGAGCCGCGCCACCGATTCAACGGCCGAAAAGCCTCCGACACGGACAGACTAGAGCCGACGCTGCAGGACAAAACTACGGCGACAGACCCTCACCGACTGGATTTGTAATGAACTGCAATAAACTTGAGCTTCTGTGCTTTGATGAGCTGAACAACATTATCCTCTTCCATTTTACACAGACGGTCGCACTTCTGCGGTTATTTTGGTGACAGTAACACAAAAGTAGTGTAATCAGTAACACATTCCTCTACACAGACTAGTAATACATTACATCATGAAAGTAACCTGCCCCACTGCTGCTTTGGGGGGGGGGGTTAAGAGCTGCTTACAGTGTGTCTCTGTGGATGCATTTCTAAGTATCTGAGCAAGTTCATGTTGTTGGGAAACACCTTGAAGGGCGGTCTGTGTAGAGCTGTGTGTGTGTGTGTGTGTGTGTGTGTGTGTATGTGTGTGTGTGTGTGTGTGTGTGTGTGTGTGTGTGTGTGTGTGTGTGTGTGTGTGTGTGTGTGTGTGTGTGTGTCACATAATCTAATGCACCATGACAGCAGCAGAGTTACCTTTGACTGTAACTCAGAGACCCAGAGACCAGGACGCTGTCTGAAGCTATGACCAGTCTCTCACCACAAACCTGCTCTGCCACAGCAGACCACCCTGAAGGTGGACTCGCCATCGTGGTCCGGGCCACCCTCGGTGAGAGCGCCCGCGTGAAGCCGCTGCTGGCTGGAGCAGAGCATGCTGGTCTGACAGAACGGACACGCAGAGGAACGCGGCGGAAGGGAGATGTGAATTAAAAGAGAACAATGGATGAGATGTCTGCACATTGCTGTCTGAAGGGAGGGTGCATGGGAATGTTGTTTACCTCCCAGCTGACAGGAGAGGAGGAGGAGAGATCACCACGGTGACGGCCTTCCTCTCACCTCCGCCTGCTTTACAAGAACAAGGTTTACAGTACGGTGCTGAAGGACACGAGCATCAGTCTGGTTATTAGGATGCAGAGATGCAGAGGGATGGAGGGAAGGGTAAAGGGAGGAGAGAGGAGTTACTCCTCCTCTTCATCATCTCTCATACTGTCAGAGAACTGTCTGAGCACCACTCACTGACATCCCACTCCCTATTTACCATACGGTGAACTACATTTACCCTCCGTCTGAATTATAGTGACTTACTGTATACAGCTCCCTCAAAACATCCCACAATAGAACAGATAAAGTAGACCTTACCAAATTACATTCCCATCAGGGCTGCCAATCAATTACAACAGTTCAAATAGTCGCATCTGTTCATAATGAACCTTAAAGGAGATCAGTCCAGTATCTAATCCTCTGATCAACATGGGAGTGGACTAATCTGCTGCTTTATGTAAATGTATGTATATATTTATTATTGTAAATCAGTTAACAACACAAAACACTGACAGATATTGATAAATATGCTCCAATCAGAACAGGTCAAACTGCAGCCCAACAGCAGCAGCAGCTGTCAGTGTGTCAGTGAGCTGACTGGACTATGACTGACCCAAACTGCATGTGATGATCATAAAGTGGGCATGTCTGTAAAGGGGAGACTCGTGGTACCCAGAGAACCCATTTACATTCACTGATCTGGAGGTCAGAGGTCAAGGGACCCCTTTGGACATGGACATGACAGTTTTTCCTCTCCAAGGTTTAGTGTCAGTCTGGAGCGTTGTTTAGCCTCCTTCATTTAACCAGACTCATTGAAAGAAACTGATTTGACCTCTCAGATCACGGAGCTGCTGGTCTACCGCTGCCCGATTGGTTCATTTGATTATGTTATTGTGTGACTTTGGTTAGTTCGGATTCACTGCACTCACACAATAACACAAACAAACTAGCCGATGGAGGCAGCGGTAGACCAGCAGCTCCGTGATCTGATTTCAGTTCTTTCCCAATGGAGTCTGGTGGCTTTGGGAGAGCATAGATAACGGCTTCAGTTCCCCGTCGGAAACACAGACTGTATCTCGGTCTCCCAGCGAGGTAACGCGGTGAAAATATTCTAACTATAGCGTACACTTAAACTGATATTGATTCTTTTAGGTGTCTGAGATCTGTCTTGCTGCCCCCCCGTCCACAGCAGGACATTACTTTACTGTGCTGTAACTCCTACCTACTGAAGGGAATACACTGGCAATACATCATACAACCCCGCTGAGAAACATCCAAACTATCCCTTTAACTCTCTTAAAAAACAACGGAACTGCCGAGCCCCTTCCCTCCCCTTCGCCCACACCTACAGCCAGGCCCCTGATTCACTGCTTCCTCTGGATTTCCATGTAAACTCTGACACACAGTCGGACTTTTTAGGAATCACTGATTGCACAATGACATTATCTACCTGCCAATACCAAGGAAAAAACAAGTGACTAATGTTCACTTCACTCGTCTAAACTGCGTTTCTCACCGTGCTGTGCTGGCTGTATACGTAGATGCAGGAATGCGCCTCTCTTCCCTCCCTCACCATAAATAGTGCAGCATCTCCGAAGCTCTCTGCGTTCAGAGTTAAATGCTCACAGAGGGAACATTTCCCTCTCAGCTCCAGCTTCACCTCCTACTGGGAATGTACAGTAAAAACCTGCACGGCACAGCAGGCCTTTAAAGGTGAACCAGAAGGAACGGGCTTTAAATTATTTCTGTTACACGACACAATAGGGAACGTACAAATCTGAAAAGGTCTTGAAAATTTATCTCCGTCTGAAAAGAGCAGGACTTTAGTTCCTCTGAGAAGCCCACGGTGGAGCGGCCTGTTTTAGCTGTGGTTGGATACAGACAGGATGACGTCACTGTGTGTGCTGCCTGTTGCATGGGGATATTGTTTGGGTGTCGGTGGCTCTTGCAGTGTTCTGGGGAGAAGTTCAGGCATATTTTGGTGGATATTTTCAGCTGTGTGGTGGCTGTTCACCGAGCATTCATCAAATGAGAGGCTAGAGGAAGTGAAAGGCTTTCATTTTAACGGAGCGGAGGTGCCTTCACACTCCCCATCTGTGGTCTTGATCAGTCTTGAAATAAAATCCTGAGTCCTCTTTGTCCGAGAATGAGACAAGACCGATTGATTCTGAGACGAGACCTTCAAAAGTGGTCTTTAGACTGATCTGGAGTACTACAACACTGGTTAAAACATTAAACATGAATGCATTCCAGATGTTTAGCTTATCAAAGAAAGGGAAAACGTGCTAACAGTCACCGATACCTCTGAACTGAAAAGGTAGTAAGATATTAAAAAGGCATTGTTTGAGCATCAGTACTGAAACTCATGCATCACACTGACATCTACATCCAACCGTCTTCATACGAGACCCGGTCCTCAACACAAAGGGGAATAAATGGAAGAAGAAAAGTAATGTGTGGTCTCTAAATGAGACTTCAGGAGGAGGAGAAGGCCAGACCAACACGTACACATTCATACAGGAGTACAGTGTAAAGTGTGTACGTTTGTCGGATGGTAAAGAAATCCACAGTCCAGTCTCACACCTCCACTAACGGTCTCATTCATCATCGTGCTCCAGACAGCACAAGGGTCACCGACCTCCACACAACACACACACACACCTCATTATACAGGAAGGCGAGAGGATAACACCCACAGCATCACTCACATCTAAACCAGGTCTGAGTGACCTGACCTTGGGAGGCAGGCAGCAGCCAGCACGCTGCTTTCATCCAGCCAGGAGGCAGATAAACAACAGACCAGAGGACAGCCAGTCCACTCATATCACCACAAGTATTTTACTGTATAAAAAAGAACTCAAATGTCTGCCATATGATGAGGTTAGTCCTGAGAGGCCACAGCTACAATAGGTGGAGTCCCCAGGTAGGACGACAGGAGAAGGCAGCACTCAGTGGAGACACAGAAGACACAACATTTTCCTCATCAGAGTGAAGTACAAATGACACTTAAAGCTGCAGTAGGCAGTATATTTTTAGCATCATTGGGCAGACATCCCATAATAACCTTTCATCATATTGTAATTCAAGTGTTGTGAGAGTAAACTAGACTCCTGCTCCTCCTCATGGCTCTGTTTTCAGGCTTTAGAACATCTAGCCGTGACGGGAGACTTTGACCAATCACAGGTCAGTTCAGAGAGAGAGAGCGTTCCTATTGGCTGAGCTCCGGTCATGTGACGGCGGCGTCACAAACGTTCTCATGTTCCAGCTAAACCGTGCTACAAGATGATTCTGAGAACATGTGAGGAGAGAAATAGACATTAACATAACAGAATATTGACTCATGTCTGATCAGCTGCCTAGTTTCACCGTCTGGTCGGAGTTCAGAGTGATTGACAGCCGGCTCTCAGAGACGGCAGCTGGACAGCAGACCTCAGATCAGCTCTGACTGCTTGTTCTCCTCCGGTCTGTGAAATCTTGCAGATGCCGTTAGGAGCACCGGAGGACACCGGAGGACACCGGGGGACACCGGAGGACACCGGGGGACACCGGAGGACACCGGAGGACACCGGGGGACATGATTTTTTTCAGGTGATGCCAAAAATATTGTGCCTACTGCAGGGTTAAGTGTCTTGCTAAAGGACATCTTGACATGTGACCGGAGGAGCCAGGGATCAAACCACCGACCTTCCGATTGGTGGTCGACCCGCTCTCCCCTCTGAGCCACAGCCAAGTACTGAAGTGAAAAGCTGATTGTCCAACATTCAGCGCCGCCTCCAGCTGCCCCTCTGACAGCGGTGCAGGCAGCTCTGAGGACGGAGCTCTGGTTCAACATCGCTGGTGACGGGAACAATGAGATTACACAGCGTCAGGTACACAGCTGGCTGGGCACTGATAAGCTGGCTGAGGTGTGTGTGTGTGTGTGTGTGTCACAACCTCTAACACACTCACACACCGTCCACTCTGTGTTACGACAGGCTGCCTTCCTCCTCCTCCTCCTCCTCCTCCCAGCCCCGGGAGGTAAAACTCAGACATCTCCTTCTCCACTCTGAGAGAAAAATCCATAACCTGGGAGGATGGGGGCGGCGGGGCACCTCCCCCATCTGCATGTAACGACGGTCCCGGTCTATTCCCAGTGAGACCAGTCCAAACCAGAGTAAAGACAGAGGATGTATTTCTGGTGATTAGGGAGCTGGGACAGGTTGATTTATGACTCATCCCAAACCAACGTGGTGCAATCACAACGCACCACTGGTCCCATTCTGCATCCACTCCCCCCCACCCCACTCCCACCCCCTCCAAGGGAGGCTGGGAAAAAAACTGTGTGTGTGTGTGTGTGTGTGTGTGTGTGTGTGTGTGTGTGTGTTGGGGGTTGGTTGGTACTGTGTGAGCACCTCTCACCCACCCTGTTCCAATACAAGAGGTGAAGAGCTACATTAAAACACAATAGGCAACCCCCCCACCCCCCGCCCCCATCAGCCTCCTGCTGGGTGCAGCTATCAGTGTGTGTGTGTGTGTGTGTGTGTGTATTAAATGATGCATTCAGTAGACCTGAGTAATTAACATATAGTGTAGTTCTTGTGCGCTCCCTCAGATTCTTCTTTCATCTTTTGCCTCTCAGACACGAGAAGACTTTGAATATCTAAAGACGACGTGTCTTCAGTCTCAGAGTCTTTAGTCACAAACTAGAATGTTTAGTAGAGATGCACCAATACCGATACCGATACCGATACCAGTATCGGTATCGGGATTCGGGTCCGATTCTGTGCTCACGTACTCGTACTCGCAAAACAGCTCCGATACAACGGCACCGATACCACTTTACGGCAGCGTGACGTTAACCTCTCATCACCATCTTTCAGGTCCTATCGCACGCGCTCACGCTCCACCTCCCCGACGGTGCGGGCGAGACGGGCCGATCCCACCTCAGCCGCCGCGCGCCGGCCCTCACTTTCATTGCGCCACGGGGTTTTGCTTGCACCCTCTGACTCGCGCATGCGTTAGACTCCTTGGTCCGTGTTTCAAGACGGGTCAGGTGGGCTGCAGACATCGCCGTAGACCCCTGGCGCCTTTTACGTGGGCCGAGCCCCGCCCTGGGGGCACGACGCGGTCGGGCCGCACTGAGGACAGTCCGCCTCGGTGACACTTTGGCCACGGCTCCGGGAAGCACCGCCGCCCCGAGCCTTTCCAAGCCGCCCTAGAGCCGGTGGCGGCGCACCGCCTCGTATGCGGGACTCCCCAGCCTGCCGTGTGTCCTCATACCCTCCAGCTGGCTGTTAACCAGGCTCTCTAGGCTCAGAGGAGTACTCGTATCGGTACTCGGTATTGGAGAGTACCCAGATGGAAGTACTGGTACTGGGTCTGTAAAAAAGTGAAATAAAGTGGTATCGGTGTACCTAATGTTTAGCAAACTCAGAGCCACTATTTACAGAACAGCAACGCGGAATAAAGGCGCCACATTCCCGCCTTGAACAGGCAGCGTGGGGGGGGGGGGGGCTACTGTAACATCATCAGCCTAGACTAAACAACCTGCCTCTTTCTACCCCCACAGCTCAGTGTACACCTCCACACCTCCACTCTGCAGGTTCAAACAGGATCAGAATCACTACGCAGGTGTGTGAGTGTGTGTGTGTGTGAGTGTGTGTGTGTGTGTTTGTGTGTGTGTGAGTGTGAGTGTGAGTGTGAGTGTGTGTGTGTGTGTGTGTTTCAGGCCTACAAATACACAATCAGACAACAATAGACCCCTAGCCACCGAATACAACCACACCCTGCCTCTGCCATAGACGATGAACAAACACATCTCTGTTTGCTCTTGTCTACAGCGATGGGGGGGTTGTCTGCTCTCTTAAAGTCACATTCTATGACATTGTGCCCTGATAACGGCTCTCATTCTCTCATTCTTACTCTTACAGTCTCATTTTTGATTTGATTGTGTCATTCCTCTACTGCATTTCTATTCAGAGTCTAATCCGTTTGTAAATGTAGCCTCTATTGTCATATTAGATAACACAATGTAGTCTGATCTATGATAAATGGGTACAGTAGATAGACAGAGGAGAACAGGTTCATGTTGATGAATAGATGCTGTAAATCTGTATGTTTCTTCATCCATCACAGCTCCATACATACAACAGTTATCATTTTATAAAGCTAAACATGCTGTGTGTTCTATATTTACACGGTATCCCAAAAACATGCACCATTCTGTCCTCCAGAGGTGTAACCCCCCCGCCCACTTCTAACACCTGAGCGCATTGTATGCATTGCTCCCGGGTCTGACCCAGGTCGTATCTGAGCTGTCCTGACCAGGGTTCGACCCGGGTTGACTGGCTTGGTTTGAATTGACAAAAGGAGGGTTGGACCAGCGTAGGGTAACCCTGGTCCAACCCTGGGTAGGTTAACCCTGGTCCAACCCTGGGTAGGTTAACCCTGGTCCAACCCTGGGTAGGTTAACCCTGGTCCAACCCTGGGTAGGTTAACCCTGGTCCAACCCTGGGTAGGGTAACCCTGGTCCAACCCTGGGTAGGGTAACCCTGGTCCAACCCTGGGTAGGTTAACCCTGGTCCAACCCTGGGTAGGTTAACCCTGGTCCAACCCAGGGTAGGTTAACCCTGGTCCAACCGAGGGTAGGTTAACCCTGGTCCAACCCTGGGTAGGGTAACCCTGGTCCAACCCTGGGTAGGTTAACCCTGGTCCAACCCTGGGTAGGTTAACCCTGGTCCAACCCTGGGTAGGTTAACCCTGGTCCAACCCTGGTCATTGGTGTGAAAAGGGTGTAGGGCTTAACCAGCTGCCTCTGGATGTCGTGTTTCCATCCTTTCCTGGATGTGTAGTGTTTACCACTTTGGATTTAAACCGTGAGGGTGCAGGTCGTATCCACGCTGACCCTCCAACCTTCTACTTCGTTGTCTCGGCTCGTCTCCAACTCGGTTTGTTTTGGTTGACGGATACAGAACGGATATGACGTCACGTTACTCAAACTAGAATGATGAAAGCAGTAACATCTTTTTACTAGAGTCAAATGAAGCAAATACACTCGCTGGCCACTTTATTAGGTACACCTTGCTAGTACCGGGTGGTGTCCTCTTTATTAGGTACACCTTGCTAGTACCGGGTGGTGTCCTCTTTATTAGGTACACCTTGCTAGCGCCGGGTGGTGTCCTCTTTATTAGGTACACCTTGCTAGTACCGGTGGTCTTCATCTGCTTCCAGGTTGGACGTGTTGTGCGTTCAGAGATGGTATTCTGCATCCCTTGGTTGTAACGAGTGGTTATCTGAGTTCCTGTTGCCTTTCTATCATCTCCAACCACTCTGCCCATTCTCCTCTGACCTCTGACCTCAACAAGGCATTTCCGTCCACATCCCGCTCACTGGATCTGTCCTCTCGTTGGGACCGTTCTCTGTAAACCCTAGAGATGGTTGTGTGTTAAATCCCAGTAGATCAGCAGTTTAATCCTCAGACCAGCCCGTCTGGCTCCAACAACCATGCCACGTTCAAAGTCCCTTCAATCCCCTTTCTTCCCCGTTCTGATGCTCGGTTTGAACTTCAGCGAGTCGTCTTCACCACGTCTAGATGACGTAATGCATTGAGCTGCTGCCGTGTGATTGGCTGATTAGCTATTGGTGTTAACAAGCAATGGAACAGGTGTGCCTAATAAAGTGGCCGGTGAGTGAATATTGATTCTGGCATTTAAAAAAACTAAATCAATAAACAGGTGAATAGTTTGTTTCCCCTCCTCTAGCATCTCTGCAGAGGTGTTTTAATCTCAGTGTCTTGAATGTGGAAGACCTAATTGAAGGGAGTAGCAGTAGCTCACAGCAGCTCTTCACTGTGTTGATGTGGTTCAGTCAAACACCACAAAGAAAACTCAATGTTGATTTCTTCTTTGTCTGAATCCCTCAAGGGGCAGAACATATTTTGGATTGCCAGTTTAAAGCTCCACTGAAACTCCCCTGTACTTTATCCTACCCATCTCGTCTGTGTGGGGGTGCTGCAGCGGTTTATGGGAGTCCCATTGAAGGATTGACAGTCTATTTCCTCAGCCTCTCCCACACACTGTTATCAGCCCAGTGGCCTGACGGCAGCCTAAACACCAGTCATTACTCCGTCCTCCCTGCTGGCCGGCTCAGATAGAGCCCGACTCCCAGCAGCAGCTCCACGTATCACCGCCGTGACTGATGCTGCACAAATGTTGACACCAGAGAAGCACCACACATGTAATTACACATTACACAGACTTTAGACTCCATTTGTACAATAGTGTGTTTACACTGAGGCTAAATTCAGCAGTGGAGCTGCAGCTTCAGGACGTTATGTACGACTAGTAAACAGCAGATGAGATGATACAGAGTGGGTTTGGTTTCACAGGCTGCCGGTCGCCACTCCTCTGGATCTGAGGGCTTTGAAGGAGTCAGGTAACAGATGCACAAGCTGGCAGTAAATTAGAGAGCAATAATTACACACTCTTTAACACACACACACACACACACACACACACACACACACACACACACACAC
>CAKAOI010049679.1:3252-16151 GCA_916701655.1 Sebastiscus albofasciatus
ACAACATGTTATCTGGTTGTAGAAACACGACGCCACACCACAGGGGAAGGGGGGGATCACTTTGAGCCGTTACCGGCATGACATTCGTCCTTTAGGGCGAAGTCTGGGACATCAAAGACACGGGGATCAGGTCGGTATTACACACGCTCAGACGTTACAGATAACGCAGCGTGTCGGCCGTTTTTAACCGGCTTCGTTCTAAACATCACAGCGAAGACTAACAGCCGTGACGATGTGAGGCTCTCTGACGCTGCGTTTCATCTACCTGGCCCAGGTGGCTGCAGCATAGAGCAGGAAGTGATGAAGACTGAGGTGTCAGAAGTGGGCTTACCTTCCCGAACCAGCCATTCCCGATCTCTTTCAGGTAGAGGAGACTGTGGCGGCTCAGATCGGAGGATTTCAGGAGTTGGACTGGAGGAGAAGAAGAGAGAGGACGAGGTGTTACAGTGACGGATAATCCTCCACCGTCGGACTCTTCGTGATGATGTCGTGGTTTTACATCTTTAACGTTTACTACAAATCACATTACAGCTCTCCAGCTCACATACTGGGGCTGTTTATCAACACAAACCTGGAGATACCATTCAATATAGTTTGATATGTTGTGAGTCTCACGGCAGTTTGTGAAACAGGAACACGAATTTCCCTTTTATTTCATGACGCTCATCAACGCTGTATTTTTCGTCCAGCAACACGTGACGCACGTGTTAATTTCCGCTCCAGTCTTTTCAAAATAAAACTACTTAGTTAAGTTTAGGAAAAGATCGACTTGGTTAGGTTTAGGCAACAAACTACTTGGTTAGGTTTAGGAAAAGATCGACTTGGTTAGGTTTAAGCAACAAACTACTTAGTTAGGTTTATAAATAGGTTGACTTGGTTAGACTTAGGTAATAAAACTACTTAGTTAGGTTTAGGAAAAGATCGTGGTCTGGGTTAAAATAACTCCAGAAGTTACGTGACAAATAAATCAACATTGACTTCTGGTTTCACACGGGACGCCAACATTGGTCTCCTGGGTGAAAATCATCAAATACATTTTGAACAGATGTGTGATTAATCGCGACTAACTATTGAAAATCATGCGATTAAATATCTGACAGCCGTAGTATAAACAGATGACGACATCATACCGACAATTATTATATGAAAACATAAAAAGAAGTCTTTACTTGCAGATGAATGCAGATGAATCCTAAACCTCAATAATAGTATATCTGAGGTCAACATAATAAAGAATAAAACACAGACGCACCATGTCCCGGTTCTTAACAGTAGAATCCATCGTCCGTCCGGTCGATTGTTATTAACCCTCTCTAAAATGAAAGATCCGAACATGCCAGTGGACGTTGCCCATCGTCCACCAGTAAACAGATCTATACCGAGCCGAGTCTGGCGTCGATCCGTCTGACTGTCCTCCAACACCCCGATGCATCTCTGCCAGCATCCCCCGATGACCCGAGTCGTCCTGCCGTCCCGTCCCGGCTCAGTGGAATGAAACGGGACTGACTGACATCTCCCCCCCCCTCACCATCACCCTCACCATCCCTTTCTTTCTCTCCGTGTCTCCCCCACGATGACTCTTAGATTCTGGGTGTCGAGGCAAACAGACAGATCTTTGTGGTGCTGTCCCCCCCCCCCATCTCCAGACCGCCACACAGTCCAGTCCCTGTGTGGAGGCCATATTGGACACCCCCGTCTTGTCCCCCCCCCAGACTGGTCATTCCTTACACCCACTCACGCTCCCTCCGGCCCGAAGCAGAATAACCACCATTGTGTGGCTGCTTCGGGCAGCATGGCACCAGTTAGGACCAGTTAGTGGTCACACACTGGGACTATTATCCACCTGCTCCATGACACCGAGGAATGAACTGGGCTTTGGCGATAACAACGGCAAGCAACGGGTCCAACCTACGCCATCGTGTTGACCTCAGATACACACAATACTGACGGAACAATGATGGGACTAAACTCTCAAAGACTAGATTATATTTGTTATCTTTGCCAAGTCTTGTCTTGTTGTTGGTTTCTTAGCAGAACGTCTAAAATTAACTTTAATTGAATTTGGTAGAAGGTAGGGCTGTCAATGAATTAAAATAGTTAATTGCAATTAATCGCACATTTTGTATCTGTTCTAAATGAACCTTAAAGGGAGATTTGTCAAGTATTTAATCCTCTTATCAACATGGAAGCGGACAAATATGCTGCTTTATGCAAATGTATGTATATATTTAATATTGGAAATCAATTAACAACACAAATCAATGACAGATATTGTCCAGAAACCCTCACAGGTACTGCATTTAGCATAAAACAATATGCTCCAATCATAACATGGCAAACTGCAGCCCAACAGGCAACAACAGCTGTCAGTGTGTCAGTGTGCTGACTTGACTATGACTTGCCCCAAACTGCATGTGATGATCATAAAGTGGGCATGTCTGTAAAGGGGAGACTCGTGGGTACCCAGAGAACCCATTTACATTCACTGATCTGGAGGTCAGAGGTCAAGGGACCCCTTTGAAAATGACCATGACAGTTTTTCCTCGCTAAAATGTAGTGTAAGTTTGGAGCGTTATTTAACTTCTTTCACGATTCATTACGTTTTTCTAGTTTCATATGATACCAGTATTTTCACTCTAGCTTTAAAACTGAGCCGCTACAACCTAAATATCACAAGTTGTGTTAATGCATTAAAGAAATTAGTGGCGTTAAAATGACTTTGCGTTAACGCGTTATTATCGTGTTAACTTTGACAGCAATAGAAGAAAGATAAGTGTCAGGGAACAAGTGATTTCATGAACTACTTCACTTTCATGAATAAAAAGAAATCTAAAAATCTATGCCCATGTCAACTTGACCTCATGCCATGAGGATGCATTTTAGGCTTTTTGCTTGTCATTTGAACGCCACGCAACAAAACTATGATAACGTCCACAGTTAGTTTGAAGCAACAAAACCACTTTTTAGGGAAAACATCATGGTTGGGATTAAAATAAGTACGTAAACGGCAAACACGTCACAAACATCACTAACGTAACTTAAAAACAGCGGTCTCCTGGTTGAAAGTCCTGCGTTTGTTGGATCCATCCACCTCCACTTCCTCCCGCCATCAGCTGTCTCTCTCATTTTGTATTCTGTGTCACTAACTCGGAGCGTAGCATTTTCACATCACAGTCAGTACAGACTACATGGCGTACAAAAGGCAAGAACGGCGTTCTTATTGCACGCTAAATACCTTGCAAAGTATCGTGTTATTCATACGGCTGTTTGTCTGCATTTTTCTGTTATTAGAATCATGGATTTAGAGGTGCAGCCTTGTCAAAACAATATCAGTATTTATTATTTTTTCAGACTGTGACAAACTGAAAACACACCCTGGTACACTAAGTCCTCGGATGTCTTTACAGCCAACACACTAACTCAATTTCCATTTGACAGCCCTGTCTGGACTCTATAAGCCGCGTGCTTCATCTCTCTCTGAAGAATGCGTCTAGCTTCATCGCTAATAGTAGCCAGGAAGTCTTTAGCGAAATGCACAGCGGATAAACCACTCAGAGCCAAATGGAAATCCCATTCCGAGTCTCTGCTGAGGTGCTGAGCTGTAGCGCTGTCCTTGGACATTTAAAGTCACTCATGATGTTTGCCCGTTGTTGTTGAGTAACTCAATTAGAAATGATTTAGAGGTCGGTGTGAGAGAGTGATTGTGTGATGGAATCCATGAGAGTGGAAGGACATTTCAATGTGTGCTTTTGCTCTCCGTTCACATATTGTCCTCTCTGAGTGGGCGTGTGAGCTCCATTAGTCTTTGCAGAGCAGCCTGCAGCACAGAACAGCTGCATCAGGGCGGGTCCTGCATGGGGACCGGGCCTCGATACGGAGCCAAGCTCTTACAGTACTGCTGTCTCATTAGGAGCTCCACCTCTCCTCACAGTCCTTGGACAGCGCCGGTGCACAGCAGGACGACAGACGAGAGAAGAGGGAACACTTCAACTGCTTCAACTCCACGTCGACCTCAGCTCTCAGGAATCAGCAGAGATTTAAAATCTGAGACCTGAACCTACGCCGTGTTTGCTGAACCCTCTTCAGTTTCAGAGTGAAGATACTGGTATCATATGAAACTAGAAAACGTAATGAATCCATCGGTACCAACCATGTCATACTAGCTTGACAGGAAGGAGGCTAAATAACGCTCCGAAGTTGCGCTAAATTTTGGCGAGGAAAAACTGAGTGAGAGAGACAGCTGATGGCGGGAGGGAAGGGAGATGGATGGGTCCAACAAACGTAGGACTTTCAACCAGGAGACCGCTGTCTTTAAGTTACGTTAGTTACGAAGTTATGTTACGTATTCTCTGTATGTATTTTACTTTGCTTACATACTTATTTTAATCCCAACCAGGATGTTTTCCCTTGACCTAACTAAGTGGTTTTGTTGCCTAAACCTAACTGCGGACTTTATCATAATATTCTTTACACTTTTGACTACATTTATATGAAGTGGTGGTAAACAAATAAACTCGAGCATAGTTGGAGGAATAGAGGACAAAATCCTGAGCAACAAATAAGAAAAAAATAAAAGAAAGCATAAGAGAGGAAGTGTCCAGCAGGCTACAGTATGATGGATCCATTTCATATCTCAAACATAAATCTGTTTCCTCTGATGATGTCAGTGGGTGAGGCCGTCCTGACGGAGCTCTAATGAGTCCCGGACCTCAGATGGTTTCTATTATTCACAGAAGACAAAGCTTCATATGTTAAAGGGACAGTTTACACAAATCACTGAGGAGAAGATTCTCACTTTTAACAAAAGCTGAGTGGCGGCACCGTATCCAGGTCTCACTATACATCCATGATGAACACCGTTCCATTGACTTTTCTTGTATTGAGCTAATTTTTTTGTCGTCTAAAAACTTCAGCAAATAAAACCGAACCCATCTGCATGGCTGAGCTACCGCTCGGAGGAATTTGGGTGAACCAAACGCTGAAGTCTGTCCCTGACTGAGCGATGAAGTTACACGATTGGTCAACCGAGTGTTGGAGTTTCCTCATTGGCTGTTGCTCTTTCAATATGAAAAGGCGGAGAACAGTCCTTTATGCAAATGAGCTCGTCCAGCGCGACTCGTCACGAAACCAAGCTGTGAAACTAGATGATCTAGTTCTAAAATGAAACCAGATTCAGCAGCAGCGTCGGCAGATTTTGGTGGATTGTTTAGACGGAATAACAGAAAGTTTACGAGCAGGTCGACTTGTTGTTTCCTGTATGAAATGGTGAGCAGAAAACCAGGAGCCAATCAGGTGCATTCAACGAGAGGGTTCTCCTGATTTTCACACCTTCTTTCCCTTTTCGTTATGTCAAAATGTTTCTGGCGCTGCACAGCGTCTAAAAGCTCTAATGTTTCCAACCGGACGACAATACAGCTACACCAAATGTCATTTCCTGGAGGAAGAGATCTGCTCACAACCATAAAACAAATATATATATTGTTTTTCTTTCCTGAGAATTAAAAGTAAAATTAAAAGTAGGTCTATTTAACATAACAATGCTGTTGCAGTGTACTTAATATTTTGTTGTTTTTATTCTTTAAAAGTCACCAGAATGCAGAAAACAAAGTCTCCGAAACCCCAGACGCCCAACTTTGGTTTAGAAGTCCTCCCTATTTTTAAGGTCGGCAAGTACGGGTGGACATGTAGCACTGGATTTAACATTATAGACGTGAACGCTGACTATTTGTGTAACGATTTAACCACAAATTCACAAACTGACCGTACACGGTCCAGACATGTACTCGGTTCTGATCAAGTCTTGTTGCCCAGCTCTTAGTGTAACCTTTAACTAGTGTGGGTCAAACTGTATGAATGTAAAACATTCACTTCTCTTAGAGATTAGATCCAGACTGATCCCTGAGTTAACTGCGTGGGCATGATCCATTAAGTCTCACTCCAGTGTCACCAGTTTATCAGGCAGCATCCGCCCATTAACACACAACCAGGACCATTGTCACGTCGAGGCAGAGAGACAGCGACGGAGTGAGAGAGGAAGACTCTCACTGGGGTTTTGTGCTCTCGCATGCCTCACATTCCTCCCAGCAGCGGAGTAGGCCGGCCGGCCGCCTGGACGCAGTTACGCAACAGGCAGATGTTTGTGGGAGAGAGTGAAAGTTAAAGAGCACAGAGTCCATTCTGTGGGGACCTGCAGCGAGGGATTGTGGGATAGGTGGAGACCCAGCTGACTGAGGCCAGCGTGAGGGCGGTGTTCACTCCGGGGACTGACTTTGACTCATGCCAGATCTCCTCGCTCTTATATTACTCTCACACCCTTGAAATGTACTCGCATATGTAAGACTCTGGCTCTTTTACAAAACCTGTTGTAAGGTTTGCATCAGCAAACGACTGAAGACGTGAATTATAAAGCACCATCACAAATTATATCACGACTGGATATTCTTTGACCTCCCATTCATCTCATATTTTATCAAAGTTAACGTGATAATAACACTAATTTGTCTTAACGCCACTAATTTCTTTAACGCATTAACACAACTTGTGATTTTCAGTTTGAAAGCTAGAAAGAAGATACTTTTATCATATGAAACTAGAAAACCTAAAGAATCCATCAGTACCAACCATGTCATTACTGGAAATCAATTACCAACACAAAACAATGAAACAATAGAAACCCTCACAGGTACTGCATTTAGCATAAATCAATATGCTCCAATCATAACATGGCAAACTGCAGCCCAACAGGCAACAACAGCTGTCAGTGTGTCAGTGTGCTGACTTGACTATGACTTGCCCCAAACTGCATGTGATGATCATAAAGTGGGCATGTCTGTAAAGGGGAGACTCGTGAGTACCCAGAGAACCCATTTACATTCACTGATCTGGAGGTCAGAGGTCAAGGGACCCCTTTGAAAATGGCTATGCCAGTTTTTCCTCGCCAGACTTTTTTTAAACATTTTTCAGATTTTTTTTGGACATTTTTTTAAAAAAAAATTTGACTTTTCTTTTTTTTTTACATTTTGTTTTTTTCAGATATTTTTTTTATATTTTCAGACATTTTTCAGACTTTTTGGGGATTTTTTTTTGATTTTTTTTTAAGTGGTTTTAAGTGGTGGACCAAGTTTAACTTCTTTAACACTCAATTTTCACGCTTATTTTTACATACCAAATAAAAACTTCAACCTGATTTTCTCTTTTTTTTAACTGCGCTTGGCTGCACAACATCCGTTAGTTTACAGCAGATGGAGCCGCTGGTGGAAGTGACAGCGTTTAAGAGGTTAAACTGAAGAGAACTGACCTGATCGAGCAGGTTGCTTGGCGACCGGCAGAGACACCTCGGTGAGCGGCAGGATGTAGACGTCCGGACTGCCCTGGGAGGCCGGCGAGGCCAACGTGGACATGTCTGCATGGTACTCCTCCCCGTCCACATTCTTGAATTCCTGGAAAACAGAAATACATGAAGAGGTCAAAGAGATAGTTGTAGTACCGCCGTTTAGCTACTACAAAAAAATGCTTGAAAGCCCGGCGTTCCTCCTGGAGGCGTGCATTAGACTGTCAACTGGTAACGTGCAACGTGTGAGGATGTGAAGACACAAAACTGGAAACAAACCTCACAATCAAACCCTACTCTGCCTTTAGTGGTGTTGTAGAACATACGGGTACATTAATGTAAGCGACAGAAAACACGACTTAAAACTGATATCTTTTGGCTGAAGCGCCGAAGCAGAGCTGAGATAAACTGAGGCAAGCTGTCTTGGCCCGTTTCAGTGTGACTGGAACGTCACAGTGTAAACAAAGCCGGTCTGATCTACCCAGAGATTATTTGTGCTGAGATTACATGTAACTTAATCCTCGACTTCACAATTAAGCCTGATGATGTTAGCGCTGAGATGCTTTCAGAGACTCTCACTCTCACTCAGCAAGAACGGAAGAAATGAATGTTACATCAAAACCGACAACGAGGATATTATAATGAGAGAAAGACTGTCAGCTTCACCGGCCCCGAACGGCAGATCAATGATCAATACGTCTTCACAACTCTGAGTGGCAAAGACAGATTAGTGTTTTCACCAGAGACCTTACAGCCTGATCACACTCTCATCACTGACTAGAGAGATTCTTACATCATTTTGGACTTGAAAGAAACTGAACAGAAGAGATGAGTCTCTGTTAAAGAGACTGTATGGAAGTTTTTACACTTATAAATGTTTTTTTATTGCCAATGTGTGAACAGGTTGTAACCTAACCCTAAAAAATGAGACCTTCCGCGACTTCCTGGGTTTCCTCTTTCAGCCTGTAGGCTGCTTTTCTTGTGAAGAACCCAACGGAGGTGAGATTGAGCGCGCTCGCAAGTGAGACTCCAGACTCCAACACGAATTCGACGCTGACTGTCGTTGACTTTACGGCCACAGGCGTCACTGTTAACAAGCGTTTTCTGATTCTTACATTGAGCCACTTTAAGAATATTGACAGTAACCTGCTTTGAAATTAACTAGAGCGGACTCAGTTCGAAATGGTGGCAAATCAAATTCAAGATTCAAAAGATGCAAATAGGTGTGGCTTATATGGATAGATTCATCTGGACCCACAAAGTCCAGGTTGAAATCAGCATGCAGTGATGAACAGGTTCCTACTACCTGAGGTGAACTACGTTTGCTCTATTGATTTATATCTGTAGATGTCAATGCAGAAGTCTGTCACTGAGGGATGAAGTTACACGACTGTCGAGTGTTGGAGTTTCCTCATTGGCCATTGCTCTTCCAAAATGAAAAGGCGGGAATAGTCCAGCTCATGAAACTCGGACCAAACTGTGAAACTAGGCGATCTAGTTCTAAAATGAAACCAGATTCAGCCGTGGCGTCGTCTGTTTCTCGCTTTAAATGTTTTCAGAACTAGATTTTGGTGGATTGTTTCGACGGAATAACGGACCAATCAGGTGCTTTCAACAATCAGGTACGTCACCGCTTCAACGGCCAGTTGAGTCAAAGAGTACAGACGCTTCTGCCTATATGAGAATAGAATAAAAATAATTTACTTTTACTTTTTTACGGCACTTTTTAGGCGGACGTTTTACCGGCGTCCGGTAGTCGCTTTCAGTCCAAAATGACTTTCACTTCTTAGCAATACACGTTCTTTGGTGGAGCATCCAGCGTCCCCTTAGTGTCCTCGCCGGACCTGGTGGACATGCACCGCTGGATTTAACATTATAGATACGACCACGGACTATTAGCGGAACAATTTAGCTACAAATTCACAGACTGACCGAACACGGTCCAGACACAAACTCAGGTTTTAGTCTAGTTCTCTTCTCTCTTGCTCCATTTTCTGAATGCATTGTTCTCTTCCTTTGATGGGTCGACTCATCGGGTGGAGCATCTTCCACAGAACTATTCTGTAACTGCCTTTGGAGTGATGAGGTGAATAAGAGTATAAAAGAGAGAGAGAGATATTAATACCAGACACATTCTAGTTTTCTGTGACAGTGTGTTACATTGAGGTCTGGGCCGGTTGAACAGTGAAAGACACTTTCTGTCTGTTGAACGAAGCGACAGGACGAAGAGTGAGGAGGAAGAAGAGGAAGAGGAGGAAGAGGAGGAGGAGGAGGAGGAGGAGGGAGTTGGCTGCACGCATCCACCGACCGGATGTCAGAATAAAAGTCTCTTAGTTGGGATCTGGAGAGCCGAGGAGAGGAGAGAGGAGAGGAGAGCAGAGGAGAGGAGAGGGGTCCCAACTCTGGAAAAATGTGACCTGCTGCAGCCCTCTGCAACACCCACACACACACACACACACACACACACGCACACGCACACGCACACGCACACGCACACGCACACGCACACACGCACACGCACACACGAACACACACCTCATCCTGTCCCCCAAGAATGTGAGCACACACACACACGCACACGCACACGCACACACACACACACACACACACACACACACACACACACACACACACACACACGCACGCCCTCCCTTGGCCTCAGATCCAGATCTTCACACGGCCTCGCTCGCCCTCCCATTCAACATGTGGTTTCACTCTCCACATCCACACACACATACACTGTCAAAGACACACACACACATGCACACGCACATTTACTCCTGTTTCTTTGTACTTTTTTTACTTTACACTCTATATTTTTATACGTGGAAATGTTTTGCACACTAATATCTAAACTGTCCTGCTGGTTTCTGTCACGTTAATATCTCGTGTGTCCTTTGGGTGCGTTTTAATAGAGGCCATTACAGGTTACACCCTGACACGGACTTTACATTCCTGTCATATGAATCGTATTTTACTGTCTTTTTATATATGTGCGAAACAAATAAACACAACAAACACAAACACAAAGCATTTACTGAACTGCACCGTTATCGCTAAATGTCCAGACACGCCTTTTTTTAATTCTGCACATCACCAACAGCTCTACTCTGCACCTTTATAGACGTGTTTTACAGCTTTATTCTGCACTTAAGTCGATCTTTTCTTTATTTTTAAACTCTCTACCTCAGTTCTTATCCAGCATTATATTCCATATTTGACATTTCTTAATCCCCTGGTCTCTACTGTACATCTCCTGTATTTTATTATCCAGCACTATATCACTTTTTGCACTACATTCGCATTTTTAAAAGTCCTGTATCTCAGTTGTTACGCTGCACTATATTCATTTTTAACAGTTTTCTTCATCCCCTGGTATTTTTATATCTGGTATGCAAAGCTGGAAACTTGAATTTCCCTCAGGATCAATAAAGTTACTATCTATCTATCTATCCTGCAGTAAACGGTATCGAAACTACGCCTGCACATAATGAATAGTTCAATTAATCGATTAATCATTAAAGTAAATCACCAAATAGAAGAAATTCACGTGACAATTTCCCAGAATGCAAAGGGACATCAACAGTCCAAACCTCAAATACATTAAAATCACATCAATCAGACTAGAGCAGCATTTCGTCTGGATCTTAAATGCCACAAAACGAGCTGCAGGAACGGTGACTTCAGTCTGACGGGAATAACAGGAGATGTAATCAAGTTATAAACATAAACGTACTGAAAAAAGTTTTAAATGACATTGTGTTGCACGGTGGAAAAACTATGTGCAGCTCTCTGCACGACTTCACTGCACACTCACTCCTCACTACATTAAAGGGAGCATCAATCATCACAATTCAGCATACATGCATTCGTCTTTTTACCATTTTAAACATTACTAATGTCGGCTGCAGCGACCAGAATCAGTCAATTGTCTAATAAGCTTTTCAGGACTCAATAAAACACGTTTACTTCACGTGGAAATCTGCCACAGATTTATGATTTCATATGAAGTGATATCATTCTTAAAGCGATTTACACGTTGCCGAATGGATTGCAAAGTTGATGAAAGAATGAAGTCAAGACGGTTGAATATATTTATTTCTCAGCTGTCGGAGTGCGTCTAAGTCTCGAGGGGAAACTAGAAACTCAAAGATATATGGCGATTGAAGATGTGGACGTGGGTTGTTTGATCCATTAGTATCCTGATAAGATCATACTAGCAGGCTATAATTGCTCAAAATGTGTAACTATTATTCAGTTGTGCATTGCACATGCAACTTTGACAGAGATCTAAGAAGTAAAAACGTGCAAAGATTTACAGGTAAACATTTGCTTCATCTTTTAAATGCATGTTTAATCTGCTGCTACGTGACGCCACAGCATCTCTTACCTTTCCTCAGAGTCCACAGGTGAGGACGATAGCACGTCAAACGCCCTCAGCCTCGGTGTCAGCATCTCAACCTCTTTCACACACACATTAACACACACATTAACTCACACACACACACTCAGTGGCCCCCCCGCTAGTTTTATGGGTGCAGGGCAGCAGGAGGTTTAGCGGCGGCTGCAGAAAACAGGCATCATCATCCTGCATTGTTGAGTCCAGAGAGGAAGAAGAAGAGGATGAGGAGGAGGAACTCTGACCACTGAGTGTCCCCGGGACTGCTGGGGACGGAGGGATGGATGGAGGGAGAGAAGCTGGAGAGAGGAAGAGGAGGAGGAGGAGGAGGAGCACTATCTCCCAGTTCACAGGGCCAGACCGAACCTCCTCACGAGGGAGCCGAGTTATTGAGCCCCCACAAAAATGTGAGGGAGAAAAATACAGAAGAGGGAGGAGAGGGGAGGAGGAGGGGGGGGGGGTAACATACTATACATGTGACATCACTCCCTCTCTCCCTCTCTTCCTCTCTCTCTCTCTCCCAAAAGCCAAAGAACATCTGTAGGGCAGTCCCCTTCCCCACAAAACCATGACAACACACACACATTCCTGGTTAACACTGTACTTGTGAGGACTCTCCACTGACTGCGTTAGATCCTGACCTCTGACCTCTGACCTCCAGTTGCATCAGTAAAGGCCTTAACTAGAATCTGAACCTTAAACTTAACCCTTAAACCCCTTACTCTGACCTTTAACTGACTGCACTTTCGGTGTTTTAGCCCTAAACAGTTGTAGCTTTACATTAAGGCTGTCAAAGTTAACACAATGAATTAGTTTTAATGTCACTAATTTCTTTGATGCAACTTGAGACTGTTAGATTGTAGCGGGCTCAGTTTTAAAGCTAGGGTGAAGATACTGGTATCATATGAAACTAGAAAACCTCATGAATCCATCGGTACCAACCATTTCATACTGGCTTGTCAGGAAGGAGGTTAAATAACACCATTTTCAAAGGACTCCCTTGACCTCTGACCTCCAGAAATCTGAATGTATGAGGGTTCTTGTCCAAAAAAAGTCAGAAAAATTTCCAAAAAATATTAAAAAACAATTCTGAAAAATGTCAAAAAAAAGTCAGAAAAATGTCTGAAAATGTCCAAAAAATATCCCCAAAAAAGTCTGAAAAATGTAAAA
>CAKAOI010049680.1:0-29041 GCA_916701655.1 Sebastiscus albofasciatus
GCTCAGAGGAAGTTTTGGTCCCAAATGTACTTCTGCTTTGCAGCAAAATGAAAGCCTCTTTCTCTTTTCCTCTAGTGGGATAAAGTATTTTTAGGGGTCGGTTTCTCACTTATTTAGCTTTGGAAATACTTTGAACTGAAGAAATAGTCTTTATGAAAACTATTCACATTGATGTCTGTGGATTATCCAGAGTAATAACGACACTGTTTATGGGCAGCTGTTACATTTTTTTTAAACTAAGTTGCATTAATATAACAGCAATTATTTTGGCACTTTTTGTAGTCGTTTTGCGTCTCTTTGCAGCTGTTTTGCATCTATTTGTAGTTGTTTTACCCCTTTTATGTGGTAATTTTAGTCTCTCTGTAGTTGATTTGCATCTCTTTGCAGTTGCTTTGTGTCTCTGTAGTTGTTTTGCCTATTTTTGTCTCTTTGTAGTTTAGTTGTGTCTCTTTGAAGTCATTTTGTGTCTCTTTTGTAGTTATTTTTCCCCTTTTTGTAGTTGTTCTGCATCTCTTTGTGTCCCTTTTGCAGCTGTTTTTCATCTATTTGTAGTTGTTTTGCCCATTTTATGGTCATCTTAGTATCTTTGTAGTACTTTTGTGACTCTTTGTAGTTGTTTTGCCCGTTTTTTTATAGTCGTTTTGCATCTTTGCAGCTGTTTTGTATCTCTTTGTTGTTGTGTTGGTCTCTTTGTAGTCGTTTTGCATCTTTGCAGTCATTTTATGTTTCTTTGTGGTCATTTTGCATCTCTTCCTGGTTGGTTCGTGTCTCTTTGAGTTACATTTTGTAGGTGAAAGCACTTTGGGTCCCTGGACCTGTGCCCGGTAGGCCCGATCAGTTATCCATCCATGGGTGCACAAATCCTTTCAAAGAGCCAACAAACAACCATCAATAATTCCTCGTTAGTTTATAACTTTAATGCATTCATAAAATGAATGTGTTGACTCAATGTCTGTCAGTATGTATGGACAGTATTCTGCTCTGTATAATAACAGCAGCGATCTGGGCTGTAGCCAACTCTCTAGCTTTTGCATTTGCTTTTACAATCACCCAATGTCAAGGGGAACAGGAAGTTATTTGTTTTACATGTTAAATTACTAAAAATGCAACAACATCTCTTGAATACTGAGCTCGAGCAGCAGTGAGCAGTCTGTGAGGAGAGCGGCACCTAAAGTGCCACTTGAGCTGAAGGATATTCCTCCAGCTCAGCACCTCTCTTTAATCAGGCTCCATTTCCACTGTCACAACACGAGAGAATTATTTTATACTGGAGAACGAATGTCTAAATGGAACGAGACTGTTCATTACACCTCACAGTATACGTGTTGTGGGGTGTTTTTAGAGCTTTTTCCCTCCCCTGAAAACAGCTGCCTATGGATGGGTCAAACAAACACAGGACTTTCACCCAGGAGACCGCCGTCCGTGTCCCGTGTGAACCCAAAAGTCAAGGTTGACTCATTTTAACTTACTTTTGTTACGTAACTTATGTACGCGACTAACATCACATATGTAAGTTATGTAACAAACTTACATATTTTAACCCAAACCCAGATCTGTTCCTAAACATAACCAAGTTGTTTTGTTAGTTTTGTTGCCAAATAACTTTTCGTAAGATATCATACGAACAGTTGTATGCATGTTCCCCATATCAACTTTAGAAGCAGATAATATGTCATTGTTGTTTTTACAGCTTGTTGTGCTGCCCCCAAGTGGCTAAAAACATGATTGCAGGTTGAATGATCCATCTGATATTGCATTCTCTTAACCCATTTATGCCCGAATACTATTGGTGCCTTCAAATGGGGTCGTGTTTACGAGTTGGGCCCATATGAACGCCCCGTCGTATTCACAAACTCGCATTTCTGAGTTTACGAGTTGTGACGTGTTTGTTGACGTTTTCAGAAATGGTGAAGGCCATGGAAGTTAATTTTTTGGTACATAATAAGTGTATATATTGTCATTTTAGTCCTGTATTGTAATTCTTACTAATTATATAATATGTCTGAGGAAAATGTTGATATTCCCAACTGCCTAAGCTCACGAGTTTCATTTGAAGGCACCTTATATTTAGTATGATAAGAAAAAATGCCACAACAGTTGTTCTAGTAGGTCAAAAGGCTTGAAATCTGGTATGGGCATACTTGGGGCAAGTATCTAACAGCAAAACTCTAAAAGTTTTAGATCATATGAAAAAAATCACACTTTTATTAAAAGTGATTTTTTAAAAACGCTAACATCGTGTTTATTAAATGTTTTCCATTTTTACACTGCATATGTGTGCATATCTTTGATATTCAACTTGTTATGAGTTCATAGATACCAAATACTTGACAGTGCTCCTTGTAGTTTCTGAGATACAGACATTTTCTTCTCATTATGTCTTGTTTTTGGGCACCACTTTTTCTTCCTATAATATAGTGAAGTCTATTGCAAAAACAGTAGTCCAATGTGTCCAAAGACTAGATATAGTATGATATGAAAAATTCACTTTCCAGCCAAACGGTTAGACCGATTTTGAAAATTTCCTCACATTGGTTTGCTTCGGCAAGCCCAGAGAACACTTACACCAGAGGAAATTTTAAATTTCCCCTGCGGGCACAAATGGGTTAATCAGAACTAAAATGTGTCAACATTCACTCATTATCTCGTCTCCTGTTCTTCATGTTTGTCTTCAAGTCTGTTTGATCAGTATTCTTGGCCTCGAGGGCAGAAAAATTAAATTGCGTTGTCTCGACATAATGAGGTCTTAACTGTGGAAAGTGTGATTATCTTTTAAAACTTAAATATGAGCACAGCAATTTGGGAGTCTTGAGAAAATAAGATAATTCAGATTAACCAGTAAGACAACTGTATTTTATCTGGAAATAACAAGGTAATTAAATCATGATCATTTCAGTGCATATGAAATAGGGCTTCAGAGTTCATTTGCATAATTGATTATCACATTTGGTCGCTGGTGCAAGACACTAATTATGTTGTAGGGATTAGGCTCAGAGGAAGTTTTGGTCCCAAATGTACTTCTGCTTTGCAGCAAAATGAAAGCCTCTTTCTCTTTTCCTCTAGTGGGATAAAGTATTTTAAGGGGTCGGTTTCTCACTTATTTAGCTTTGGAAATACTTTGAACTGAAGAAATAGTCTTTATGAAAACTATTCACATTGATGTCTGTGGATTATCCAGAGTAATAACGACACTGTTTATGGGCAGCTGTTACATCTTTTTTTAAACTAAGTTGTTTTTAAAGGTTCTCTGTACGATATCCAGAGCATTAATATAGCAGCAACAATTATTTGCTATGTAAAGCTTCTCTGTGCTTTGTTGACATAGCTGGGCCGGCCGCGTGTACCTTTTGGTGCATGTGAGGGTGCTCCGTTGGCTATCTCACGTCCGCCACTCTGTACTTCCTCATATTGCGGTTACAGCTGATAACGTTGTTGCGGAAGTGTAGTACCCAACATCCAGTTCCCCCCCAGGCTAACACTGTTAGTGCTGTTAGCTACAAACAAGCCCCCAAGAAGAGTGCCGGTCGTTGATCCCAATTTTCGTAGTGGCCAAACGGCGGTACTACAACTTCCATGTCGGTCACGTGACAAAGACTTTTTCCCATAGACTTACATTGGGAAAGAGACGTCTGTAACTCAGCGGATAATTTTTTTTTAGGTGAATCGACTTCCCAGTATGAACACTCTAATAACCCTTATTTAAATCATTATGTCCTAAAAGTTGTAAAATACACTAATAGCTGAATCCAGAGTTATTTCCCTTCCTCTGTTCATGTGAATGAGAATAGAATAGAATAGAAAGCTTTATTGTCATTGTATTAAATACAATGAGATTCACAGTTGCCACGCCTGGTCAGTGCTTTAAAACAATCAAATACTTGACAAGACTAAACGAGGCAGATAAAACATATAACAGGTAAAACACACACAGTTATAAAGCAATATAAAACAGGTAAATGAGACCCAGACCGAGACTGGAGCGAGGACTGGGAGGCGGAGTTAGCAAGCCGTGACGACACCGTGATGGTTGTGACCCCCCCATGTGACCGAGCGGATGCTACTGCGCCTGCTCCACGGGCCCAATGGGTGCGGAATATCGCTTGGAAGATCCAGATTCTTTTCCACTTGGAAGTCAAGCCATTTTGACTTCATGCTCCGCTGAGCAACTTTCATAGGAATGAATGGGGCCCCGCCTCCAACGCTGTATCCAGTTCTCTTTATACATCCATGGCTACGAGCCGCTGGCTCAGCCGTTGCCATGTTGAGAGCCATGCGGAGGCAATGGAAATGCCCACAATCTTGCATTTAGCACGTTTAATGTTGTGTAGTGTACAGATATCCCAAAACCTGGACAAATTAAACCAAAATGATCTGCATGTGTTGACACCACAAGAGGTAAATGAGAAAATGTGTTTTTTTTTTCTGTAATTTTGGTGAACCGACCCGTTAAGTTACTATTGTGTTTTGTCTATCTGGGCATGGCAGCTTGCTGAAGTTAAAATTGTGATTTGAATATGCAAAAGCTGCCTGTTCCTGCTTCTACATGCAGCTTACTGCTGCTGCTGTGAAAAACATTATTGACTTGAAAACTGCTGGGTTGTCTCAGCGCTGAGCTTATTATGGCTCAGAGATGTGCGCGTGCGTGTGCGTGTGTGTGTTTGTGTGGGTGGGTGGGTGGCTGCGTGCACGTGGAAGCCCAGAGGAGAGGAGAGCCTCATTTCCCGGTGGCTTAGTGAGAAAAGAGTTCCTATTGGTGAATGATGCATACACCACCACATCCTCATGCGCCCTCTGAGAAGCGACCTCTGACCTTTGCAGCTATGACTACGTCCTGTTGAGAGAGAGCTGAAGATGTGTGTGAGTGTGTGGTGGGGTTTAGGCTCTATATACAGTATAGCCTACACACATATTCACACATAGGAAGACACACTGTTCTGTCCAGTGTTGGTTGATGTAAAGAGGAAAAGCTGCGGTCATATCAGCGCAGTGTGTCAATATTAGTTTTCTGTTTCACTGTTGATCTACGACCATAAAAGCAATTCACCTTCATTCAGCCCGCGTTTATGACTCTTTTATTGACAGCCGACTGTTTTATCATCAACATGTATTGCCATGGAATTGTCTCTCTATCACTATGTAAACATCAGTGTTGGATATCAGCTGCTTTTAAATCTATTGCAAATTCCCATACAGCATGTGCTTTCTTCAGACTTCCATATCTCTCTCAATGTTACGTACTGCTTATACTCTCATTGGACACATTTATTAAATACGTGTTAATTTATGACAGATATTCAATGCCTTTAATAGATTATTAATCGTTTTTTGGCCACTTGGGGGCAGCAGAACAAACTGCAAACAGATTGATATCACCAAAATGATGGTGTTTGTGTTCACCTGATGAATGCAAATCCAATATTCACTTGTCTTTTAGCTCCGTTTTTGTTCTCCACCAACTCCTGAGAAAAAAGATCTGGCTCTTTTGCTGCTAAATACTCCATTATGTTCACCAGCTAGATATTAACTTTGTCTGTCTGCTGTTTGGTGCTGGGCAGGCAGGCAGTGTACATTAGGGTTTTAATCTGGCTGTCAAAGTTAACGCGATAATAGCGCGTTAACGCATGTTTTAGCGCCACTAATTTGACACAACTAGGTTATAGCGGGCTCAGTTTTAAAGCTAGAGTGAAGATACTTGTATCATATGAAACTAGAAAAACTAAGGAAGTCATTGGTACCAACCATGTCATAGTAGCTTGTCACGAAGGAGGATAAATAACGCCCCAAACTTTTCTCCAAATTTTAGCAAGGAAAAACTGGCATGGCCATTTTCAAAGGGGTTCCTTGACCTCTGACCTCAAGATATGTGAATGTAAATGGGTTCTATGGATACCCATGAGTCTCCCCTTTACAGACATGCCTACTTCATGATAATCACATGCAGTTTGGGGCAAGTCATAGTCAACTCAGCACACTGACACACTGACAGCTGTGGCTGAAAACAGGCATCTGAGAGCGATAAAACAGAAGCAAAGCAGTGAAGTTTCAGGCTATAAAACCAAAACAATGAGCTTAAAGATGGTAAATCTTCACTACGACCGACTCCTTTCACATTACATGCAGTCATTTAAAGCAGTTTTAAGTACTCACCACATACACAGCACACGGCGGCTTTATTATGTTGCAGAACCCACAGACTGTATCTAAGAAGTGGACGTAGTGTCCAAAACTTTGGTTTAAGACCAAATACCTGCTAAACTAAATTCCATCAGCCTCAGCTGTAGTTTCTTTTAGTGCTAATCACGTTACCATGCTAACATGCTGAACTAAGATAGTGAACATGTTCTCCAAATGACCTCCACAACATCATATCTATGTCTACATTTACTTCCTCATAGCTGCTCAAACAAACAAACAAACATTAGACCTCAACTTGTACCCATCTTTCAGTTTGGTTTACTTTCCAAATGGACCTACTAGCATGGCTGTAAACTCTTGTTTCATTTTGTTTAGACACAAAATTATATCGAAGGCTATATGTAGCTCACGTTTCATTTTTAGATTTATGTGTTTAAATAAGGCCACAACTGTTTATACTCTATTTTTATGTCTATGTTCTATTTTTCTCCCTCGTTGTGTCCCTCTATGTTTTGGTGTCACAGTGACATAATTTTCCCCCAAAGCATCGTAAAATCTCATGTAATGTAATCAAAACAGAGATTTATCCGTTAGAGTTTATACAGTGTGACAAACAGCTAGCCTTTTGTGCTGCATGTCAACTTGCCGGGGGGTCAGTTGGAAGCAGCTGTGGATGCTGTTTGTGTGTTTGACCGATGTGTGCCTCGTGGTTCTGTCAGATGGCCTGCAGAAGTTACCATAACCTCAGCTAGCATGCACACACACACACACACACACACACACACACACACACACACACACACACACACACACACACACACACACACACACACACACACACTGGATTACAAGTACAAATAGCCTGGAGTTTAGTTCATCAAGTGGCAGGATACTACTCAGCTTTAATCAGATGGATAAGACTGGACAAGGTCAGACAGACAGAGGTTGCTTTTTAATAGAATAACACTAGATCTCCGTATTTCAGGTCATTTTCCACAGTGATGTTTTGTTCGGGTGTAGTGGTCTTATAGTCGACATCCTGCTGCAGCTGTTTTCAGTGTAATAGTGGTCGAGTACAGAACGCTCTGTGCTTGTTGAGCCTGTTCTTGACATAACATCTATAACGCCCCATTCTGTACACCAGCCACCAAAAGGAAAGAAAGTGTGAAAATCTGCAATAAATTGGGAGAAAGACGGGAGAATTGTGGCCCCGGGAGGAAACCGGGAGAGGGCGATGAGAAACGGGATGTAAACATGTTATAGTAGAAACCCAAAATATGTAAAAGTATGCACCTAAAAATAAGCATAATAGGTCCCCTTTAAAAAAAAACAGCTTAAGAGTAAATGAAAAGGTGGGTTTTTATTTACGAGAAAAGGCTCAGCAAACATGATTATGAAATAAAAATGACCCTAAAAGATGTCAAAGAAACAGACCTGAACTCAAACTACAGCAAACTGATCTGAACGGAGTGATTTAATTGTCCTCAACAAAGACAAAACTGACGTAATTGATGACACGAGGGGAAAATATATTCTGGCTGCAAACCATTAAGAGACACGATGGTTGGACAAAACACAATATATGAACTACAAATAAACACTAAGCCTTAATGCAAAATCAAACTGTGTTGGTGGTTCAATTGTGTGAAATTTGCATAAACCTAAATTAGTAAAAAGGTCAAATGAAAGTGAAAGTGACAGTGAAAGGAAGTGACATCACCGAGTGTTTGTAGGCTGGTGTGGCCGTGGCGACGGCGTCACACAAACTTAACTCAAACAGGAGGGAATAGTTCATTTATTGGGGACTGTTTTCCGCGGCAGATTAATCCACATTTGGTGCTGTAGTGAGTATTTGTGGCAGCAAGGCGGTGTGTGTGGGACTGAGTCAAAATGAACTACATTGTATGCGTTTGTGGTAATGAGGGAACATGTCATGCACAGTGTGGCTCAGTGATGCGTTTTTAAGCTCTCTGGCACAAAGGAAGAAGCTGGCCCACACCAAAAGATTTTTCAAATCTTAACAGATTTTGAAAATGTGAGAGAGCCCACACATAACGACACGTTACGTCAAGTTTAACAGTTTTGTTCCTATAGTGCGTGGAGAGCAACAATTTGGCCAAAACGGCACACCACACACTAACAGATTCATTCATGAACAACTCTCGTGATCAAATCGTGACTTTAGTGTAGACAAACGTGGCGGACGACGGACAGGAAGAATTAATGATGAACGATTAACTGAAAATTCACGAAGGATGGATGGATGAAGTCACGGAGACACGTTGAATAAACAGTTGTGTTGTTGCCACAAGCCAACAAGTTGGTCCTCCATTTCTGAGCTCCACCTTACTACTACTTTATGCTTCACGTTTTGCATTAGCTCATGCTTTAGCTGCGGCTGCCATGACTTCAGCGGTTGTCCTTCCTTCTTCAGTCAGCTTGGTTCCCAATTGGCTATCGTTCTTTCCCACATGACTGTGTCATCGTCTGTCCTCGGGGGTTCCCCACACACAACAGTATATCCGATCGTAAATATTGAACATGTTTAATATTTACAATTTGAGATCTGTGCGGCCAGGATGGACTTCCGAGCCGATCGGGGGATGTGAAAAACAATCTTAACATACCTCACACCACAGGAACATCTGGAGAGATACTCTTTAGAACCATCAAAACATCGTGGCTTTGCCGACGACTGTCGGGAGGAGGGAATCGGGTCCAAAGTCGGCTTGATTCTCGTGTAGTGTGTGCCCGGCAAAACTGTAGATATAGGATGAAGACGTGGGTATACTGCCGGATTAAGTCTTCAACTACCTTGCTTATGGTTTCTTAGTCTCTAGGCGCAACATGCATTACCGAGTAAAATGCAAAAGATGTGTATTAAAGTATGAGGTGACATTCGTGCAGAGTTACTGCCTGTCAACATATTGTACAGCTTTCTAATCCACAGTGGTATGAGGAAAACAAGACCTTTCATTTAATGCAGTTGGGAATTGCAAAACATAAATAGACACCGCAAGTCGCATATCACTCTGCAGACACTGCTTGCTATGTAAATTAAATATTTCATGATTCAACTGTAGAAAGAACATGTTTGTTGCATGTCGAACAAGGTCTGAATATCTCTGGGGACAGTAAATGGCGCTACATTGAAGTGTGAAAGTGTACAGTGCCCAGGAGAGCGTTAGTCCAGTGAACCATAAGGTAAATATACTGCAGAGAGTGAATAGCATGACGTTCTGTTGCAACCATCAACTATGTAATCTACTTCCCCCCCCCCACGCAGTGCTCTTACTCTTTTTTTCCCCCAGATATTTCCACAACTACCGGCCACTTTATCATCATGTTTGTTTTTTAGACATTCTTGGTTCTCTTCTTCCTGATTTTGGTCCAACCCAGTGTTCATACTTGCCAACCCTGAAACATTAAACAAAGGGAGGATTTGAAAACCAAAGTGGTGGGTCTGTGGGTCCTCCCACAGAAAAATTTGAGTTTCAGAGCCTCTGTTTCCTGCATTCTGGTGACTTTAAAAGAGTGAAATTAACAAAAATAATAAGTACACTGCATCAGCATTTTTATGTTAACTGTTGATTTTACCTTTAACTCCCAGGTTAAACTGAATTATTCGCCCCTCTGGTGTGAACTTGGCGTGTGAATCTCTGGTATAACTCATCAGGTTTTATTTATTTTTGCTCCTGCTTTCTGTATTTCTTTCTCTTAGTACTCTCCATTTCTCTCACTCACTGAAGGTCCTTTCAGACACAACGCGACAACGTCACCACTGCGCTATGGAACCTATTATTTCCAATGGCTTGCACAATGCAACGCCGGCTTTTTACTGCATCAAGCGAAGCCCAACTTTGGGCGTGCACGCTGTGGTGATCGCAGCTTAAACATGAGCTCAAACTGCGCTGCGTTGCAAGACATCGGCATCTGGTGTAGCTCTATTGTCGTCCGGGTGGAAACAGTTGGGATTATACACACTGTTCAGTTCCAGACACAGACTGAGATAACAAAAGGGGGAAAAGGTGTTAAAATTTGCCATAAATCAGGAGAAATACGGGAGAATTGTGATTGTGAACGGGAGTCTCCTGGGAAAATCGGGAGGGTTGGCAAATATGCCAGTGTTTCCTTCAGTAAATGAAATGGTTTTGGGTTGCTTTATGCATCTGCTTTAACCTATATGGAAGCCCGGTGGCATCAAAAGGTGTTCAGATGACTTTACCAAGTTCTAAATATGTCCGTGTGTTTTGGGGTTTTCCCAGTAAACAACAATGGCTCTGTCACAATCGTAATATATCTGACAGGTTTCCAGACAATGTTTCCCAAGATAAAGTTCCCACACACAACTGCCCAAAAAGTAATAACGTTTCCTGCTTCACTGTGTGTGTGTGTGTGTGTGTGTGTGTGTGTGTGTGTGTGTGTGTGTGAATTCAAGGAAGTTATACTTGCAAGATGCAGGATTGCTCTCAAAGTGCATTCCTTTGAGGGTGACTGCTGGCATAGTGATCGCCAAGAATGATTGCATTCGACAGAAAACAAAAGTCCCTATCTGCAAAATCTGAATAAAACGGACCCATCTCACCACATCCAGTTCTAATACTGGAGAGATTGTTGAGCTTGTAGTATTTTATCAACATTATCCTTATTTTTAAGAATTAAAGCCTCAGTAGGCAGAACGTTTTTGGCATCGTTGGAGACGGGTCTGATTGCAGCATTCACGGCCACATGATCATTGGATCACAGGAACACGCCCTTTTTTTGCCCAACTTTATTGACTGCTGTATCTGTATTGTCCTGTGGTTCGCAGTCTCTGTTCGCAGTCTCTGTTTCGCAGAAGTAGAGAGAGAAAGAGTCAATATTGGCCCAGAGAAGTGGGATCGGATTTCCACCTGCAAAATAACCAGGACTACTGTTTTATTTTATTTTTTTAACATATTTATTATATATACTTTATTTTTTCCCCCTTTTTTCGAGGTTGTTTTTGTAAATGTAATTTACAGTTCGTAATTACAATAGTTTATAAACCAATTTTTATGTAGTTGAGCTTAGAAACAAACACAATAAGTACACTAGAGAAAACAACATCAACATTCAAAATTGAAATAAATTTGAAAAAAATAAATAGAATAAAATGAATAAATTAAAAATAAAAATTAATAAAAATAATACAAAGAGAAAAAAGTAGTAGTAGTAGTAATAATAATAATAATAATAATAATAACAATAATAATAATAATAATTTAACGGAATACTGTTTTAAATATACAGAAAAATATGGAAATATTGTACATTGTGCTGTAGCTGTTAAACACTGTAAAAAGTTGCTTTTAATATATAGCGCACTTTATGATGCGTTTGATTCAACAAGATCCCAGGTGCTCCCAGATCAGCTGGGAGAGGTGCTCCAACATGTGTGTGTGTATAATGTATGTTCCCCACCAATCAAGATTTCTAAAGTTAAAATATTAAATTAACTTCTGTCTCATGTAAACATTAATCTTAGATATTTCTCAATTTTTTTTTCATATTTATAAAATGTTAAAACAAATTTTGATTACGATAATTGTCAGGTTTCGAAAATACTAAAAATATCATTTAAATTATCTTGTGCACAATTTATTTATTTTTTGCACAGAAATGCGTTAGATGTCTCACTAGATGGGCAAAAAGGATACCAAGTACAGAAGAAGAAAAAGTGGGCGTTCCCGCCAATCATATGTTTTATAGATATATCTATATATATATATAGATATATCTATATCTATATTTATATAGATATAGATATAGATCTATATCTATTTATATAGATCTATATCTATATCTATATCTATATATATTTATATAGATATAGATATATATCTATATATATATATATGTTTTATATTGTCAATAATATTTGCTCCATTTCTACCCACTGCAGCTTTAAGAGATGTTTCTATACATATACAGTCGGCTAATCTATGATATTTTTTCTTGCTTCCAGCCAATGAAAAATCTTTATGCGGACGACGGCTCGCCTCTGAATTCACATCTATACCCATACTTCTCTGATGGGCGACGTAGGGTGGACTACGTGCTGGCATACCAGATCCAAAAGCCCAACAGCGTTCGGCACCATTCCGCCAAGTTTGGCGAGGGCAACTTCATCCGGCGGCTTCGGCGCAGCATGAGCATGAGAAGCAGCAGCGCCCCGCTGCAGCCGAAGGAAGACCCCGAGATTGTCGCCCAGGACCATCGGGATGACTATCACGAGGACGACAAGCGCTTCAGGCGGGAGGAGTTTGAGGAAAACCTCCTGGAGACGGGGCTGGAGCTGGAGAGGGATGAAGGGGTGAGAGCTGAATGTGTTCTTAGTCCTTTTTAAAGGGACTGTTTGTAACTTCTTACACGTATACATCATTGCAGATCGGTGTCCCATGCGTGCTCGCGTGTGGCTACGCTGTTCAGACTAAGACTCCAACACAAACTACACGGAAGCACCAAAACCGCAAAGTTATATCTAGTGAAGCCCGTCTGTTAAACAGTGTTGGCCGCGGTCGGAGGACGCGGGGGAGACCGTAGCTTTGGTCTCCAGGGCCGGAGTCTCTGCTGTACTCTGCTCCTCTGCCTGCTTGCCTTCACTCACACACTGCACTCGTTCTCGCTCTTTCGCTCCACTCTCAGGTGCATGTGCGCACACTACACGCTGCAGAAGAGTTAGTTTAGCTTAGAGAGAAACGTTATCGTCTCCGACCAAAACTCCGGCGTCTCCCCCGTTCCCTCCGGCTGTGATCAGGAGGCTGAGGCAGGAAAAGCCAACACTAGGATCAGCATTGATTCATGGAGAGACCCTCGTCTGGTCAGCTAACATTACTGCCAAGCAGCTGAAATATAGAGTGATATTGTGGTTTTAGCTGACGTGTGTCGCCTCACTGCTTTGAGCGATGCTCGTTCATGTCTATGTAGAGCGAGCACAAGCGCGAGCAACAGGACGCTGACTTTCGTTGACTTAACGGCCACAGGTATCGCTGTTAACAAGCAATTTCTGATTCTTACAAACAGTCCCTTTAAAACAATGGCTTCTTGCTAAACGGCTGATGCTGAAGCTGCAGGTCCCAGGCAACATAGGTCCAAGTATACTTGGCTTATAGGCGTACTTGTACTCAATCTTTTGATTGAGATATACTTAAGAAAAGTATAATTAAGTATTCTTACCTTACAGGTCTAAAGGTATACTTGGCTTGTAGATGTGCTTACTTTTTGATAGAGTAGCAGCGTGTCACCTCGGGGTGACAGGAATGTGTAAGAGAGAGAGAGATTTGAATCCCATTTCCATTTTATCTTTTGAGTTAAACCCTTTAACCCTTTTAATTTCAGCGGTTGAACAGATCAATACTTAGCCCTGCTGTGAACAATGTAATGAGTTTTCTTGATTATGTTGCACTACAGAAGAGAAGGGCTATATACTTTCTCGTCTTTTATTGAGCTCATGCTTCAGGTACATTTAGGATCAAAGTCAGACAAGAGTGTCAACCACTGATCGAGCATTGAATGTACCGTTCTATTGTTATTATACCTACATGGTCTGAATCAATATGTCTGTTGAGTAATGGGGGTTAAGCTGCATGAAAGACGGTGAGAATAGTTCATTATGTTGTACATATGGGCTCAGCTTGAAGATGGATAGGGCTCAGTGTGTGATGCTGTGCACAGCCAGTGACAGAAGGTGCGTTACGAGCCTTCGCGTGCGTGCGTGCGTGCATGCGCGTGTGTGTGCGCGTGTGTGTGTGTGTGCGTGAGTGTGTTGATACATCAAAGACAAATAGAGGAACTAAGGAGATATTTTAACTATGAGTAAACAGAAACCATAATTTCATCACTAAAAAGATGAGAGAATAAGATGGAAAACCGAGCCAAATCTGACCCAACAGGACAAACGGGAACCAATCTGACCCGATTAGACTGACATTTTGGCCTGGCTCAGGTGCTGGGACTGGTACTTCTACGACTAGTAACCAAGTGGACCAGTGTAATGCAAATCATGCTGTCATTACCAGGTCAGATAGATCATCTAAAGTCTATAGATCAGCTGTTATTCAACAACATTTCAAAATGATGCATCATTTTTCGTATTGAACTCAATACAATACTTGTCAAAAGTAAAGTTTTAAACCATTACAATTAGGGCTGTCAATAGATTAAAATATTGAATCTCGATTAATCGCATGATTGTTCATAGATAAATCGCAAATTAATCACACGTTTATCTGCTCAAAATGTACCTTAGAGGGAGATTTGTCAAGTATTTCATACTCTTGGCCATCAACATGGGAGTGGGCAAATGAATGTATACATAAATATAATAATATTTTGTATTATTATATTATAATATAAACAATGACAAATATTGTCCAGAAACCCAAGTCTGTAAAGAGACTGGTGGGTACCCAGAGAACACATTTTCATTCACATATGTTGAGGTCGGAGGTCAAGGGACCCCTTTGAAAATGGCCATGACAGTTTTTTCTCGCCAAAATTTAGCGCAAGTTTGGAGCGTTATTTAGCCTCCCTCTCGAAAAGGTAGAAATGGATTCCTTAGGTTTGTTTAGTTTCTTATGATAGCAGTATCTCTAGCTTTAAACCTGAGCCCACTAAAAACTAAAAATCGCAAGTTGCATAACTGCATTAAAGAAATTAGTGAGTCAGTAAATTTACGCATTATTATCGCGTTAACTTTGATAGCCCTAATTAAAATATAGTTGTTATCTAACCTGATTCCTAATTCATCATTAAGTTTCCACACTTCAGTTTACAGAAGCATCTGTTTCAGAGACACACGGCCACTGTTCCCCCGAAATAAATTGAGAGCTGCAGCAGAGCAGATCAATAACAGGAGTTCTCATTAACCAGCACAGTTATTTTGCAAGTCCATTTAATTAATCATGAATATATTCAACCCTTCAAGAGATCAGTAATTCACATGCACCTATAATGACTACTTTTAATATGCACTTGTAAACAGTATATTCATCTTGGCTGTATATCATTCCTGCTGCAGCAGCAACTTTATTTCACAACAACTTTATCAGCCAATGCTTACTATCAGCAGACAGAACAAATGCATGTTAAATCTCTGTGATGTGTGTACAGTTAGTCAGCTAGTTCGAATTGGTTGTTATGTATTTCTGTATCCAGACAGGTCAGTGTGCCGAGCTGGAGGGTGTGAAGTGAGTCTGGCAATGTACGAGTGGTTTTATATAACAGTAGAAGCTGCAGAGATATGCAGCAGTAAAGATATGAGTTTGAGCTCAAATGGATGCAGAACACTTACAGGAATCTGGACTCTCTACCAGACAGTAAAGATTTTAAATGTAAGCGCTGCTCTGCCAGCTGGAATATGTGTTCCTATAATCATGAACTGTAGTATTTAAATATCCAAACCTTGTATGCCTTTTCAGACTAAGATCCCTGGAATCGGCTTCATGAAGGTCCACGCTCCGTGGCACGTTCTGTGTCGAGAGGCTGAGTTCATGAAGCTGAAGATGCCGACAAAGAAGGTACTCCACCCTTCAGGAAGTCGTCCATTTGTCAAATGCATATTTACTTATTACGTATTTATATTCCCTTTTTCATGTTCTGAGGCTGATTGAATTGGCTCTCAGAGCTGCACTGCGGAGTTTGAATATTAATGTTTCCTGTTCCTCTGTCCTTTGTATTCACATAGCATTATAACATTGTAACACCCCAATGAGGCCAGACTGTGGTGACAGCTCATAGGCGTATTTTTTATCTGTTCAAAATGTACCTTAAAGGGAGATTTGTCTTGTATCAACATGGTAGTGGGCGAATATGCTGCTTTATGCAAACATATATTATTGGAAATCAATCAACAACACAAAACAATGACAAATATTGTCCAGAAACCCTCACAGGTACTCCATTTTAGCATAAAAAGGGCATACATTTGCATAAAGCAGCATATTTGCCCACTCCCATGTTGATAAGAGTATTAAATACTTGACAAATCTCCCTTTAATGTACATTTTGAACAGATAAAAAATGTGTGATTAATTTGCGATTAATCAGGATTAAATATTTTAAGCGTTTGACAGCCCTACTCATAATTCATTAAATGGTTTGAATGCAGGTAGATTTTAAGCAGTTTTAGTGGTTCCAAGTGCTCTTAATGTCGTTGAAGGTGTCCCGCAAGGGTCTAGTTTTGGTCCTCTTCTGTTCACTACATAAACGATATTTCTTCTTTTAATCTGCAAACCTACGGTCTGCTTTGAATGCATTTCAAATCACTCTTATCCAACATAAGCTTGTTTTAAATGCTGACAAAACAGACTAGGCTAGTTTCAAGAACACAGAGGAGAATCCTGCTGCCCACATATCAACCCTTCAGGGCTCTCAGCCTTATGCAGTAAATATAGGCTCTACTAGAAAGACAGGACTCTTGGAAAAGAAATTCTGATGCAGAGGAACGACGTGCAGTCCTCTAATTTCCAGCTAAATGTAGTTTCCTATCGTCTCCTCTGCAGTTCTACGAGGTGAAACAAGGCAGTAATGTGGTGGAGAAGATCCGACTGTTCATTCACAAAGTCACTGCTCCTCTCCACCCAAAAGTAGACGCCAACCGGCCGCAGAGCATCAAATCCCTCTCTCACCCTTTCTCCAGAGAGAAGCAGCATCTGTGAGTAAAACCTCTGCTTTTCAGGTGTGAAGGCAGCGAGTCAAACTGACTGTAACATTTCTCACACGTGTAACTTTGTGCACCTTTGCTTTACCATGTACAGTACATACAGTAGAGTCTGAGCCGTTCAGCCTCTGAAATCTGTAGACAGAATGATGTTTACATGGACAGTGACATGAATAATTATAAATAATAATAATAATCCCAATTAAGGCACTTATTTTACTTTGGAAGTTGTCCCATGGCTGGCTATTAACTGGATCATCAGAGTAAATATAACCTGGTTATCTGTCTATCCATCAGTTTATTTAAAAAATGGTCACAAGTTTCATACACTTTACATTTGTATATATTATTATATATATATTTATTAGGGATGAGGTGTGTTTTGACAGCTAGTGTTACGGGTAACCCTGAGACCTCAAAAATAGTTAGGATTTCAAAACTAAAGCAGAAAAGCAGAAACATTTAAGTTTCAGAGACTTTGTTTCCTGCATTTGGTGACTTTTAAAGAACGAAAATAACAAAATAATAAGTACACTTCAATGGAATGTTTTGGTATAAACTAATATTCATCACTTTTCATTCATTCATTCTTTTTTTAAGTATTTCTTTCTCTTAGTACTCTCAATTTCTCTCTCCGTCTTTCACTCACTGAAGGCCTTTTAAGACACAACGTGACAACGGCACCACTGCGCTCTGTAACCCGTTATTTCCAATGGCTTGCGCCACGTCACAACGGTTTTGCTGTGACGCTGTGATGTGCGGCGAGTGCAGCTCAAACTGCGCCGCGGTTTCGAGAGCAGCTCTCCTCCGCCGGGAAAAGACATTTGGTGTAGCCATAATGCCGTCCGGGTGGAAACAGTAGGGATTATACACGTTGTACAGTACCCGAAACATGTTGAAGTAACGAAAAGGAAAAAAAAGGGTGAAGAATTGTCATAAACGGGGAGAATTGTGACCTCGGGAGGACACCGGGAGAGGGCAATGAAAACGTTTGCAAGTATGTATTACAATAAAGATCAAACTAGAAACAAATAGACAAAAAACGATCAATTAAAAACTGCTGGTATCAGTCCTGCAGATCGGCTCAGCACATCTCTCATTTACTGTGATACAAACCAATATGATTGTTGAAAAACAAAGACTTTTCTGAAAAGCAAACAGATTTTTTACATTTGTATTTCAGTCTTTAGTTAACCGAGGTAAACAGTAAACCTAAACTAGTGCTAATTATATGACATTTGGGTAACTCTTCTGTCTCATGATGGATGCTGCGACCATATGTACGCAGTAGAAATGCTGTAGAGTTTAATAATATGGATCGCTCATGTGCACCGGATCGACACAATCGACATATTGATCGATGCACCATTACATCCCAGTACATGCCCAAATACCAATTCTTTGTTTCTCTCTCCTTTTAAAGCTGCTCTAAACAATATTCTTATGTTAACAATGTCAAATGACAACGAGTAATGTGAAAGGGGTTGATGTAGTGATGAAGAGAAGTATTGCTCAGCAGTTCCCCTCGGCCCTTTTTCAGCCTTTCTGGGCAAAAGAGTAATGTGTAGGGATCAACTGTTGTCCCATTATGCCATGTTGTGAATTGAATTAGTAATAGTAAATATGCTCATCTCACAGAGATCATAAAATACAGCGGTAGAATAAAATGGAGCTGTGCCACACAAATGACGGCTCCGAGGCAACGATGTCTCATTTGTTAAATGCTTGTTGCCTCGACTCCTCTGTCCTCGCGTCTCTTCCTCGCCTCCCCCGCTCGCATCTCCCGTGGAAGGGACTAAGACACGAGTCAGAGTCAGAGACTATAGCTGGTGAACTTAGTGGAGCATTTAGCAGCTGAAGAGACAGTTTTTCTCATGAGTTGTTGCAGAGCATAACGGAGCTAAAAGGAGAATGAATATTGGACTTACTTTCCTCAGTTGGCCAGAAACACAACTTGGCATGAATGCTAATGTTGCCCTGTGTATGATGGATGTGTAAATAGGCGACTGTTTGCTAACACAGCAGGTCATAACAACTCTCAGCTTGGTTCGCTGTCCCGTGTAGCAAAAACAAATCTGTTAATTCATCTTTAAAATGTGGATATCAAAGAAAGGAGCCTGTGTGTGGTGAAACACAATAGAAATGTCTACATAGATGGCTAAATTATTCAATATTATCCAGGTTGCTGGAGAAATAGTATCTCTCCGTGGATGTAAACATTCTCATACGTTGCACTATGTGTGCTCAGAGTCGGACGATTTGAGGGGAAGAGGCAGAAATCATCGAGTTAAAGATCAGTGAACACAGCAAAGCTGCCACGTCACAAGTGACTCAAAATGCAGCATGTTCATGTCAGAAAATCCCCCAAAACTACCACAATAATCTCACAATATTTCAAGTTAGTAAGATATCCTGAAGCAAGAGATCATGGTGTTCTTTCTGTGTGCTTGTAAGACTCTTCTGCAATTTAGATAATCGGCGAATTTGAAATCTAAAACTCTTAAACTTTAGCATTTTCGATGTATTTCCATGTTTCATGTTGTTTCACCTCTGCGCAATAGCAAAGCAGCGTTACCCACACAGACAGCACGGAGAGGTAACAACCACAGAGGTGTAAATTGGACAAGAAAAAAAAAAAAACTCAGCCAACAGCATGACAGGGAGGCTGAAGCGTGACGCTCTCCTGCTGCACTCTGCTGAAGCTCCCATCCCTCAGCTTTCTCTCGCCTCAGGAGATAAATAAAACACAGCCAGCTGAAAAAAAAGTGATTTACATTTTCTCAACACGGTGTTGGAGGGTTTTGAAAATTGCAAAATAAAGCATTTAGACTTTTTAAGACAGAAATCAGGACTTCACTGTCGCTTCCTGTTCATTCCCAACAAGTAAAAAGCACTTTCAAAGGATCAGAGAAGAAGAAACGTCTTAGCATAAAACGTCAGCCTGCTGGGATGTATGGAGGAGAGAGTGGGCAGCGGGCAGCTATATTTACAGCTCTGACTAACAGCAAGCAGGAGATCTCCCTCCACATCTTCTCCATCACTTCATCTTCATCACTTCTGGAAGCACTGCAGGTCCTGTTCCCTGAGATTAAACTATATAGTTATAGATTACAGTGTAAAGTGGCTTCCAAACCACATTATCTCTATGTGGCTTTCTCCACATGGTGTTTGTAATGCTTCTACATTCAGGCTAGTGTGGAATCGAATTAGAGGCAGCGGAGGCACATTTGGACTGTTTCAGTGCAGGCCACCAAGCAACAGCAAGCAACTCGAGCACTATGTGACTGACAGGAGAGCTGCCCACTCAGTCATTTTGATGAAAAGCTTTCAGTGCACACACTTCCAAGAGCTTATTCTTCTGAGAATTACGTTTGATAACACTTTACTTTACAGGTCCACAAATCTCATGGTAATTAGGTGATAATTAGCAAGTAACCTATTTAACATTTCTTTGGAGTTACTGCCACATTACCCCAATATTCACCTAAAAAATCAAAAGTTACTTTATTATAAACATTATTGTGCTGGAAAAATGCAAACATGCTGCACATTTTCTAAGGTCATGACATGTGACACTCATTGCCCTTAAGGCCTATTTCTGTTTCAGTGTTGCATACTTAGTCACGAACTTGTAGCGCCTATTTGAGGACAAGAAACCCTAAATGGACAGAAGTGTCAGTCAGACAGACAATGTGAGATGTACGACTGTGAGCATGAACGCAAGGGTATAAATGTCGAGAAACGGAGAGACTCAAGGCTCTCAGCCCTGAACATTTATGTTAATGGTTGTTTGCCCACTTGCAAGTGTTTATTAAACCTTTAAAAGACTCTCTCTTGATTTTCGAGTCCTTCTTCACAGAAATTGCCTCCACAATTATTTAATAATTATGTGCTAAAATAGCATGTAATGGTTAAAATAGGGCCCTTAGGCTTGAGAAGCGGCTGCTCTTCATCGGAGGTGGAAAACTAATAGAAGACACTTCTGATCGGACACAAATCTCACCATTGTGCGACTTATCGTCCACACAAATGTAACCTGGTAGCTAATGTCATGATTCAGGGAGTTTTTTAAAGAAATTTCAAATAAGTTATTTGCTAATTATTATCTATTTATCAGCAGACATGGAAATAAAACATATCAATTAACTTTGTATTCTTTTCCTGGAAATGTATTAAATAAATTACCAGCTATAGCGGAATATAATTATTAAATAATGTTTATATTAAAGTAATTTGCGATAAATTTTGAGGTACACATTGGGGTAATTTGGCAGTAATTCCAAAGAAATTTCAAATAGGTTACTTGCTAATTATCACCTAATTACCATGAAATTTGCGGACCTGTAAAATGAAGTGTTACCTTACGTTCATATGTTGCTACTGAGTCTGACTGGTGTTTTTAACAGTTAAAGTTAAGCTATAGGCTATAAGCTAAACTAGGACCCCACGTTAATAAGGCAGCAACAACAGGTTACCCTCTAACGTTGTTTAAAAGACGTAATTGTAATTTTCCAGGAAATGTAAAACTGTATTTTTATGCCTCTGCACCGGCGACAGCTGTGGTGGGAGGCGTTCGATTTTTCGGTTGTCCGTCCGTCCGTCCGTCCATACATTCATCTTTACGTCCATCTGACCATACCATTCTCATCAATGTGATATTGTAATAATTTTGGTGGTCAAAGGTCAAAGATCACTGTGATCTCACAAAACACGTTTTTGGCCATAACTCTAATTCTAGTTTCCAGATTTTTTCCTTTTTTTTTTTCCATAAAACAGTAGAATATCTGTAGATTTACAGATATTTGCAGTACTTTAAAGGTTTCACCTTAAAAATTACAAGTAATTAACCAGAATTCAAGGTTGCATTAATATTATGTTTTTTTTTAATGGAAAATTAATGTATTTGTACAGACTTTAAGTGTAATTTTACATAAAATATGAGGTAACATTTTAGTTAGTTGTTGTCTTCACCACCACTGCTTGCGGGCCTGCTAACAAGCCAGCAGCTATAACTCTCTTGTGACGTTACTGCTCGTTAATGTCAAATTACTGTAATGAAAATGTATAGATTTTCCCGCTGCTTCATGAAATATGATGAAGGCTAAGCACAGAGAGGATAACAGAGTAGATAAGGAGAAGAGTGATGATTAAAACAGTGTACTGAGGAGGGAGTGAGAGGCTGGACAGAGGTCATTGATCTCATAGAAGGTGTGTGTCACAGGGTCACAGTAAGCACGTTTCAGGAGCTATCAATTGATGCCAATTTAGGGAGGTAATTTAGGAAACTAATTCCAACTGATTGAGGTTGGGGAAAAGAAAATTAATCAATCTTTACAAACATCAACACAGACCTCTAGTACCAGACAGGACACAAATTGGGTTTATTTATACCTTTATCCACCTCCTTGACTTCTGCACTTCATGAACATCACTCATACACGTACAGTACATCGGGACTGGCAGTAAATGTCACCACTGATGCAAATCACTGTTGCGTATTATTTGCTTAAATCTGAACATGATTAGCCGGAGACAAGGTTGGCTGGCTGAGCCAACAAGGATTTATAGAGCTTTCTAGCACCTCCTCCCTTCATTATCTTTTTGTTGTGAAATTGCAGCCTGCAGCCCGACTGTACTGAAACATAATGAAATAGCCTCCATTTCATTGAACGTACATCATGTGACTTCATTGTTATTGTACTTTTGGTCCTATTTGTGGAGGTCTTTTTACATGAAAAATGTAATCTCAGTTCATTGTGTGCGAGGTGGACAGGAAAAAAACACTTTTGCTTTATGTTAACAACATTAGTCTGCACCATAGTATGAATGTAATTCATCTCACCTCTCCTCTCTTTTTCTTTCCTACTATCTATCTATATATATATATATGTTATATAATATGCTACTAACAGTCTGCTTTCCTTCTCTGGATCTGCAACTAAAACTAGACCTGTTGTGTTCTTTGTTGCCAGATTCGATCTGTCTGACAGGGACAAGTTCTTTGACAGCAAGACCAGGAGCTCGATAGTAAGTATTGGTTTTATTTTTTTAATTTTAAGTTAAGTATGTTACCGAACACATTACGTACGCAACATGAGCCAAGTACCTTACGTAATACGTTACACGACATAAAATAAGTATGTTACTTATTGTGTTACACGGACGTTATGTGGTGTAAGTTAAATGTGTTATCAAACATGTTACGTACGTGATGTAAGCTAATTATGTTATGCAACGTAAGTTAAGTACGTTACCAAGCACATTATGTACGCGACATAAGCTAAGTACATTATGCAACATATTACACAACACAAAATAAGTATGTTACGTAACACATTATGCGGCGTAAATAAAGTATAATCAAAAACTTTACGTACGCAATGTAAGCTAAGTATGGTAGGTCACATGTTACACAACGTAAAATAAGTATGTAACGTATTACGTTATGCTGCCTAAGTTAAGTACATAACATGTTATGCAGCGTTAGTTAAGTACGTTACCGAACATGTTACGTGCGGACGTAAGCCAAGTACCTTACGTAACATACGTAACATGTTACACAACGTATATTAATGTTACGTAATGTTGCGTAACTTAAAATAAGTCAACGTTGACTTTTGTTTTACACGGTACCCAAACAGCGGTCTGCTGGGTGAAAGTCCTGTGTTTGTTTGACCCCTACTACCTCACCTGAAGTCCTCCTTTACTCCCGCCATAACTATGGCCACATATAGCGCCATAGCTTGAAGCGTAGGGCCACTGACCAAGCTGCTGTATTTGATGAGTCGGGGAGTGAGAACGAGCTGGGTTGGAAGGCGCCTCTAGAGCACAGAGACAGCATGTGTATGATATGTTATATTAATGTGAATGTAATTGTGAAGTCCCCTCCTTTAGTATAGACAAATGTGTTTTTCCACATAACGACAAAAAAACCTGACACCCTGTGCTCCCCGATGTGCGCTCTCCTCCAACGAGAGCCCTCGCTTCTTCTATGCGACTCCCATGAAAAATTAATACATTCTGTGAACCTGCGTCATACACGTTAAATTGACATACACACATACACCTACACATCACCTCGCCGTGCTTGACTAATGACTGGGTAATGTGATTGACTTGTCATTACTGGATGGAGCTCCTCAATCACAGCCGTCATTGGCTCCTCATCAATAAGACTCTGTGTTTTACACTGAGCTCATCAGCAGCCTCTCTGAGGACAACACAAACAACACTCAGCAGTTTGGTTTGACGTCTTCATTCTCACTCTAACAACTCACAGCAGTTTGTGAAATAGTCACGAAATGTAATCTATTTGATTTGTGTGCATAGACACAAATTTCCGTTTTTTATCGTGATACTCAGCACGACTTTCAACAACGTATATTTGTGTGTTTTTCTACAAATATCCAGCAATACGTGACGCATGTGTCAATTTCTGCTCCAGTATTTTCAAAATAAAACTACTTAGCTAGGTTTAGGAAAAGATCGACTTGACTTGGCTTAGGTAACAAACTAGTTAGTTAGGCTTTGGAAAAGACTGACTTGGTTAGGCTTAGGCAAAGATTAGGTTTAAGAAAAGATTGCGGTTTGGGTTAAAATAACACTGAAAGTGGTGCAACTTAAGTACGAAAGTTACGTGACAAAAACTACTTAGTTAGGTTCAGGAAAAGATCATGGTTTGGGTTGGAATACATCGGAAATGGCGTACGGAAGTTACGTGACAAATAAATCAACTTTGACTAGTGGTTTCATACGGGACACGAACACTAGTTTCCTGGGCGAAAATCCGGTGTTTTTTGACCCTCCCATCCACCCTGACCTCCTCCCTACGCGGCGTTCGGTGCTTTCTATACTTCCCGGTTCACAATACGTGGATTACATACGAATTGACTATTTCACGAACTGCTGTGCGACTGGGTTGAACAACTGCACTTGTGCTATTATACAAGTAAATATTCCTTCTCCTGATTTTAAAACCCGTTCAGTTGAATATGAGTTTTTAATGTTTCGTTGTATCGTCAGGTCTACGAGGTACTGAAGAGGACTAGATGCACCAAGGCCAAATACGCCATGGGTAAGACCGCTCTTCCTGCATCTCAAGAGATAAATCAATATGCCATTAATGTGGGCGCTGTTTTCATCAGAGTATAGTGTAATTGCATCACAGAAGAGTGCAGGGTGTGCTGTCGTCTTCCTTGACCAATAATCTACAAAACTCAATGGTTGGATTGGCTTGAAATGGATTGAATCTTGATTTTGGCGACCATCTGAGTTATCATCCATTAGTTCCTCCTGACTCTTAACTCATAATAACATTTGCTGTGCAGATTCATGATGCTGAGAGAAAGAAGCCTCAAATTATCAAGCGCATTAGTTCCTCTTATGTAGTTGAAGTTGGTTGAAAAAAAATCTAATAAAGATGTTCAGATTTGTTTTTGAGAAATAGGAAGAATGAAAAAGGGCATATATATATATATATATATACTGTATATATATATATACTGTATATATATATACTATATGTATATATATACAGTATATATATTTATTATTTTCCTTTTTCATCAACAACATAACTTTGCAATCCATTCAGTGTGAAATACCAAATACAGAAGTGTGCATGTCGTTCATTTTTATAACCCCCCCCACCCAGATAAACAACGACAAATTTATCAAAACAAATAAAAAATAAAATAAAATAAAATAAAATAATAACAATAATAATAATGATGATAATAATAATAATAATAATAAATAAATACAAATAAATAAATAATATTTAATAATTATTAAATATTATTAAATAATATTTAAGAATTATATTCTGCTATTTCCCAATAGCTGGTAATATATTTAATACATTTTCAAGAAAAGAATACAAAGTTAATTGGTGTGCTTTATTTCCATGTCTGCTGATAAATAGATGATAATTAACAAATGACTTATTTGAAATTTCTTCTCAAGCTGCTTCTCAAGCCTAAGGGCCCTGTTTTAACCATTATATGCTATTTTAGCATATAATTATCAAATAATGTTTATAATAAAGTAATGTTTGATACATTGTGAGGTAAATATTGGGGTAATTTGGCAGCCAAAGACATTTCAAATAGGTTACTTGCTAATTATCACCTAATTACCATGAAATTTGCAGACCTGTAATATGAAGTGTTACCTGTAATTCTTCACCATGACGTCTTATGTTTGAGCTCCAAAGAGGAAATATAACAGCAGTCTATTTTACGTATTTTCCTCCAGAGCTCTTCTGCTGAGTCTTAACTCTGCTGCGTGTGGATTATAATCCTGTGGAATATGCCTTTTTACAGGGATCACCAGTCTTCTAGCCAATGGTGTCTATTCAGCTGCTTATCCTCTGCATGATGTGAGTATCACCATCACACTTCATCCCCTGCTGGCCTCAGAACAGTTGATAAATTGCTGTTTATTCACTGAGAGAGAATGATTCCAAATCAGTGAGTTTCTAATACGAGAATCACCAAATAGCATCTGCTGCTTGTACTCTATCATTTATGTAAATTAATCCCATTTGTGACTAGAATTCTCATAATTCACAATTTAGTGTTAAATTATTCATTATATGCAAGATGAAATAAGTGTGTTCATTGTTACAGGGAGAAATCGAGGGGGTGAATGCAGAACCTAACGACAGGCAGGTGAGTCGAGCAAATGTCCACCAGTCAATACATCGAATCAGGGGTCACCACACCAACACTTTGAGTCAATTCACAGATACTCATTCATCAGTCAGCCCGAAGCAAACCTGGAGCCAGACTACTCTACCTTTTTATCTCCAATAAACCAGCCCATATTCATTTATTCTCAGCAGACATGGCAACCTGGGCTAGAAACCAGAGCAGTGGTGTCCTCTGATTGGTGCGTTTCAGCCAATCAGATGTTCAATCCGGTCCAGGGGTTTTGAGAGCTCTGAAATGCTGAGAGCATTTCATCTTTATTAATTCATTTTAATTTGAAAATGAAAAGTCCATTTCACATCCGCTGTCTGTATTGTCCAGGGAGTCACAAAAATCATTTCTACTCTATTATCGTCATCATCAACGTTGGCGGCTGTGTTATGCTTTATAGAGCGCACTGAAAGTTGTTTGTCAGTTAAGATTAAATTTGTTATTTTCACCTTGACATTTTCAAATTGGGAAATTCTTTTTTTTTATTGCAAATTTCAAATGACGACAAATTATTCAAAACAAATAAAGAATTAAAATAATTATAAAATAAATAACAATAATTAGAAAATAAATAACAATATTTAGAAAATAAATAACAATAATTAGAAAATAAATAACAATATTTAGAAAATAAATAACAATAATTAGAAAATGAATAAAAATAATTAGAAAATGAAAAAATAAAATGAAAAAGGACATATTTTAGATGGATGGATAGATAGATAGATAGATAGATAGATAGATAGATAGATAGATAGATAGATAGATAGATAGTAACTTTATTGATCCCGAGGGAAATTCAAGTTTCCAGAATCACAGTTCCATAGTGCAAACATATTAGTAAAAAAGACACAAGTAAGTAATACAAAGTATAAAAAATATACCCGATGTAAAAAATAACAGGAGATGAAGAAACTGTTAAAAATGTGAATATAGTGCAGAAAGTGATACAGTGCATGATAATAAAATATAGGAGATATAGATATTAAGAAATGCTAAATGTGTAATATAATGCAGGATAAGAACTGAGGTAGAGAAGTTTAATAATAAATAATAATAAATTCACACCAGTGAGACTGAAATTGTCACATAACGTGATCTCACAATAAAAATGACCAAATGTTTCTTCTACAGTTTCTCTCCCACCCCAGCAATGTCTCTCAAATTGTTAAACTTCAGACATAAAGATGACTGTTTCCAGTTAGCTTAAATGAGTTTTATCCTCCTCTTCATCCTGAATGCAACACAGCAATCCAATCTATAAGTGACTGAAACATGCCACTCAATGAGTCACACCATAGGGATTTTTTTGTTTTTTACCAAGTATGACAGACTACCACGCTAACATGACAGCGTTTGAGCCTCCTACTGAACAAAATTAACCAGGCAATTGGAAAGAAATAAGAGCTCATGCTGAGTCTGAAGTCATCTCCTCCCCTGCTAACACTCTCCATAATTACACTGTAGGCTGTGTGTCACTAAGGCAACAGCCTAATAATTCCCCCTCTGTTGTTCTCAAGCATCAGAGAAGCTTCAGCTCGCTGCTTTCGAGTGCTTTCACAGCAACATATACTTTGTTATATATATATATATATCGCCATCCCATGTACGTATGGTTAGGAAATAGCTTTTCCCCGGCTGTAGGATGTTGCGTCTGGAAGCTCAATCTTGTGCGATTTGTCATCTGTACGCTCCTCTGGGCTTGCCTCCTGTGATTTGCTGCCTCGCTGCTGCTGCTCTGAATGGAGTGCGATTGTGTGTGAAAAAGCGTTTCACAGTGATTTATGTGCTCTTTGCCTACTAGTAGTAGGAACAGTGCACATACACAGTCAGCTGCTTGAGGATAATCGTGAAGACCATATCATGTAGCAGTGATTTGCATATAAATCACATTACACGCACGTAGTATCGGTCTTCTAAGATCGCACTCATACATACACAGTTTTACCGCATAACATCATAAATTATACATGACTGGAATCAGCACTGCAATCAATTATAATTTGCTCAAATGCACAGTCTGATATTAATAAACACCCCAAACTAAACTGTATACAGATGCTGCTAACGTTAACGTGATGGCGCGTTAACATGCCACTAATTTCTTTAACGCATTAACGCAATTCGCAATTTTGAGTTTGTAGCGGGCTCAGTCTTAAAGGTAGAGTGCAGATACTGGTATCATATGAAACTATAAAACCTAACGAATCCATTGGTACCAACCATGTTATACTAGCTTGTCGTGAAGGAGGTTAAATAACGCTCCAAACTTCCACTAAATTTTGTTGAGGAAAAACTGGCACTGCCATTTTCAAAGGGGTCCCTTGACCTCTGACCTCCAGATATGTGAATGTAAATGGGTTCTATGGGTACCCACGAGTCTCCCCTTTACAGACATGCCCACTTTATGATAATCACATGCAGTTTGGGGCAAATCATAGTCAAGTCAGCACACTGACACACTGACAGCTGTTGTTGCCTGTTGGGCTGCAGTTTGCCATGTTATGATTTGAGCATATTTGTT